>JAXRJS010000092.1:5000000-5090000 GCA_037127375.1 Dione juno | reverse complement strand
GATCTGTAATAGACTTGTGAGCGTCATGTTTAAAAGCGCTTTCTGTAGATTTTGGTGAATGGGTGAGATGATGGGTGGCCATTATTGGAAATATATATTAACACGTTTTTCAATATCTGGATTCTGAGCAATGATATTTTTGCCCGACCGCACGGCTATAATGAGGGTACTGTATTTATCAATCTATGTATGTATGTATATTTGTTACTATGAAGCGTTGTAGAGAACAAACGGACCGACCAATTTTGACGACGTCTACGTTAAAAAAGTCAAAAATCATTCAAAATTATTATACTCTTTATTCAAATAGGCTATTACAAACACTTTCAAATCGTCAATTAACATAAGTGTCAGTATTGTAAGTCCTTCAAGAAGCTACCACCAGCTCGGAGGGCAGTTCTACTGAGAAGAGCTGGTGAGAAACTCAACAGTTGCTCTTTATTGACACTTACTACTCTACTCTACTCTTGATTTACTACTCATATAAATAAATCACCGACCACAGCACAGCGACAATCAGACCGCAGACGCTATATTACGCAAAAATAAGTATCAAGAAGTGATATTATAGAAGAGTATGTTTTTTTTATCTTTTTCATTCTAGGATACATAACGATTGCAAGCCGTTGAATTAACTTACTCACTAATTTTCATATTTTTAGAAATTCATATTTTATTCACTTCACAAGGAACACTGAAATTTTGGTATTAATTATAAAATTATTGTTGTTAGATTTATTGTTTATTTTTATTGTGTATGCATATATATATATATATATATATATATATATATATATATATATATATATATATATATATATATATATATATATATATATATATATATATTAGATATTGCAATTTTGTTATAATCGCCATATATCGTATTTTGATATATTTATTTGATTATATTCAATTTATTGGTTTTAGTAGTATACATACTAATAACTAAGAAAACCGTCGTGGCGCAGAGGCGACAGTGTCTGCCTGTAAACGTGACGGTTTGTATTTTTTGACGAATTATTTTCATTTTCTTCGTTCTGCTAACAAATCAAAAGCGTTGAGTTCCGCCACTCAACACGCAATGTCTCGGAAGCCAGAAAGCGGGCAACGGAGTGTCTTAATACTTGGTTTCTACAGCTACCTCGCTAGGTTCCGTCTACCCTGCTATATGCGGGATACAGCGTGAAGCTAAAAAAATATGAAATCCTTGTACATTCTAAGTATGTATATGTATTTTCTTATTTATATAAATTGCAATTTTTAAATCACTGAAATGTAACCTTTTTTAAGTTCATTCCATTTATTTTAATTAATTAAATAGTTTAATTTTACTAAATAAAATGTTAAATTAGATGCAAGTAGTATGTACTAATATCTTTTACAAAGAAAGTGGTAAGTATAGACAAAATATCATTATAATTATTTTATTCTATATGTAACATGCGAAAAAATTCATTCTTGGAAAATTCACGATATATTGCTATAATTTGTCACACTTTAACAATTGTGAATCAACCTATCTGAAATTATTTATTCTTATTTCAATTATTTTTTAATAAAACCTACATTTAAATTGTATCATTGAACTAAAATGACAATTTCTCTTATATATCCAGTAGCAATTCTTCTTGATTAGAAATACTCAATATTACCGCTTATGTGATTACTCTCTATAACATCATACACCTCGCGTTCCAAACAATGACGAAGCTTAGGACCCTCTGGCAGGTCTTACAGGTTCACAGAGTCACAAGGCCACGTGTAGCTCACCTAGCTACACTCGCTCCACCAGCAGCATCGACACTGTTCTCGTGTTCTCTAGCTGCCTGGCTGCGTACTCTTGCATCATATATTTTAATCCTTTGTTACCATTAAATAAAATTTTATATACAAATTTATGCATGATCATTCACAGGCGAATGACGTCACAACATTTGTCCGAAGAATAAATTTAAATTGTCATACAAGGAAGCCATTCCTTTACACGTCATCTTAGCTAAACATTTTAATTTTAAACAGATATGTGAACTTTTAATATTCAATTCATATTTGTTTTGATCTATAATTAAAAAAATCGGTAAATTGTTAGTGGAGCCCTCGCACCAAGGGTTCCACTAACCATTTATAAAATATATTATAACCATTTATAAAATATATTATAACCATTTATAAAATATATTATAACCATTTATAAAATATATTATAAACATTTATAAAATATATTATAACCATTTATAAAATATATTATAACCATTTATAAAATATATTATAACCATTTATAAAATATATTATAACCATTTATAAAATATATTATAACCATTTATAAAATATATTATAACCATTTATAAAATATATTATAACCATTTATAAAATATATTATAACCATTTATAAAAATGGACAAACCTAACTTTGAGGTGTTGTGCTCTCATAATAAAACTTGGTATAGTCATACTTTATTTGATGTTATATTATTTAATTTAACATATTCGATCGATTCTCTATATGATTATTCTTTTACCATTAAAAGAATTATTAAAAAAAAAGAATAATTTGTGATTTTTTATAGAATGTTTATTTAATATATTTACTATTACTATTTTATTAATTTTACTGGCGGTATTGTATTGTAATCAACTTTACTAACGCATTGGGTGTCTGTAATGTTGGATATAAGTTTTATGTAATGAATGAATAAATAATAAAAAATTCCAAATTTCGTATGTTTTCTTTATTTTAATATTCTAACTCAGAATGTAACCATATATGTAAAAATTGCGGCAACAACTCAGCAAAAAACATGAAGATTTATTCAGTGCTCCAAAGGACTATCGACCTGTATATTTAATATACATTACACCTCAACGCTTCCACGCGATCTTGATAGAAGTAGTTTTGACAAACCGACAACAAAGTGATTCTATAATCCCTTTATACTTACGAGATTTTTAAAAAATACATAATTTATATTTCACTACACTCACGATATTCATCGACATTAAATAATTCTTTAACAGTTAACTTTATTTCTATAGAGTAACTCTAAAAAATAACACATGAATAAAACAACCAAACTAAATAAGATATTTTATTGAAGCAACAATACTTTGTAACATATATAATAATATAATGTGAAAAGTGGAACAGTGAGGCGGACAGTAGGCCGGTACTTGTGCATGGCTAGAGTACAGTACAAATCTATATAACGCATATATTAATTAAGACACTTTACGGCCTCTATAAAAATATTCGACTGTATTATCCTTTTTCAATTGCCATCATTCCATGTACTCAAAAAAAAAAAAGAAAAAAACCGACTTGAACATTCGAACCTGCACTAAACAGTTGGATAAGTGCGAATTAAATTCAATTAAAGTGAAATTTTTCTGGAAAACGAGATTCAAAAATACAAAATACATTTAAACGCACTTTTTACGAAGCTTCCATTTAATATTTGACAATAAACACGTAAAGCATGTCACACCCCGCGCCCCATCTGTTATATAATATATTAGTTTACTTCAGTTTCAACACAGTGTTCTTTAGCTTGTCGTAGTTGGCGCCTGAAAATTCCTCGAGTTTCTGAGAACTCTTCACGAAGACGAACGTGGGCATCGCGCTCACGTTGTACTCGGTGGCGATGTCCTCGCACTCGTCTACGTCCACCTGGCAATTAGAAATTTTATTAATTATTTAATAGGTTACAAAAAAAAACAAATATATATATATATATATATATATATATATATATATATATATATATATATATATATATATATATATATATATATATATATATATATATATATATATATATATAAAAGCCGGAGTACACATAGTGTTAAGAGTTACCGTTCTCTACTTTCAGATTCCACAATATATAGGTCCCGGTTATTTTGAAAGTTAGTTCAAAAGAAACCGAGATATCATTCATGCTTTATTTATTATGCATCTTTTTAATTAACAATTCCTTTAATTTCTTTAAAAAATTCGTGATTCGTACAATTTTAAATTTGTATTAGTTTATTTTTATAAACTAATACGAATTTAAAATGTGTAAAATGTAAAATAATAATATTTTTAAATTGGAGTAAATCTACTCCAATTTAAAAATAGCGTGAAATAGGTGATGGAGGACTAAAATCTCTTTGCCTCTTCGTAGGATTCGGAAGGCAACGTGAATCAAATAAAATATTAAACAAAATTTTGTAGGTTTCTAAATATTTTTCTATCGTTAGTGTAAATTCGATTTTAATTAATGTTTAAATATTGAACAATTGCCTTGGTTTGGTTGGTTCTTTTGTTGACAGTACCTCTGTAAGTTTCTCCTTACAGAGATACCGTCAACAAAAGAAAATTGTAACAAGCCTATAAGAATTCTCGCTCGATAAGAACGTATGGCTCAATCGACTAGAGACCTTGGATCGTTTCTAGGAGGCGCGAGTTCAAATTCCTACAAAATTGAAGTTTTAATGTTTCTTAATATTTGTCTATATCATATTTACCTATATTAATAACTTTCCATATTTTTCCCATAATCTTAGTTAAACAAGTATTTAACTGATAAGGAACTAATGAGTACCTGCACCAAGTAGTATTAGATGCATAATGCAAATTGACGGTAAGTTAATGATTGTACTAGTCCGCCATTGTGACGCAATAGTACAGTATATATTTTTTCCAGCTTCACACTTTATCTCGCATATGGAACTCTCTCTCTCTGTTCAGACAGACTCTGTTCTCTATTTAAATTCGAGACAACGATTGCTGGGTGGTGGAACTCAACGCCGCAATTTCACTTCCTGAAGTTCACATTCACTGTCAAACACTGTTCCATTGCACCACGAAGGCCTCAATACAGTAGGTATTAAGGCAAAATGAAAACATATTTTTAAGTACAAAAAATGGTACAAAATAAAATAGCATAAAATTGTCTGTATGCAATTAAATTATATTTCATTTTTTTAGGAATTTCTCTACAATATCAATCATTTTACACAAGTAAAGTCACGGACACAAACTAGCTAACAAATTAAGATATTACAATATAGCAGTTTAGTATAAATAGTATACAATGAGATCATGTAACGGCGGCCTTCAGGAGGCGGAACATGAAACGGAACGGAAGTCGTCACGTGACTAAGTAAGTGCTAGACGGGTTATTGATTCATATTTACAGAGTGTACATTTCTTAGATTCCATAATAATAAAAATATATTAATATGTTTGTATATAATGCACTAAATACTATTTAACACGAAGTCTTTATAAAAATAAGATACACACATATATATATATAAATATATATATGTATATATATATATATATATATATATATATATATATATATATATATATATATATGTATATATGTATATATGTATGTATGTATGTATATATATATATATATATATATATATATATATATATATATATATATATATATATATATATATATATATATATATATATATATATATATATATACCGAATGATTAATTTCAACAAGTTGCATTGAATTCTATATACGCAGTAATCTAACACTCGAGTTCACAATCTACATGTTAGTGCACACTTGAAGATGTGAATCATTGTTCGATTTACTTGAAATTGGTTTAGAGGTTGAAATAGAAGCGAGAGGTATAATGGCGAAATCTCTCAATAACTTGCTAAAAGATCTCGGCCAGTCTAACTATTGCCAACCCATTTCTAGAACAATCTTTGAAGGCGCTGTTTTTTTTGTAATAACTAATTTGAAAAAGTTTTCGAAGATAGATATTCTATTTTTTGATATAAAATATAATTATATTTTTAGTACTAAATGTAATGTTGTAAAATTAGACGAAAGAACACGTTAACTAGAGTAACATCTAATATGATGTCTAGTTGTCTACACGTGTGTGTGTGTGTGTGTGTGTGTGTGTGTGTGTGTGTGAGTGTGTGTGTGAGTCTGTGTGTGTCTACACGCCTCACGCTTGTTCTCAATGAACACACGTCTACAGAATAAAAGGAAAATAATTTAAAGAAATACTATTGGCACATCCTAGGCAGTTTAGGTTAAATTACACAAACTTTTAGATTGGTCACATTTTAAAGGTAGGTATGTCATATCCTATATTTAGAATCACTTTTAATATGCAATTCTGAATACTAAAAAAAAGGAAACCACAAAAATGCAAATCGTATACGGCCATACATATTTCTGTATGCTTTAGGACACAGGTAGAAATTCAAGAAGATACAACAACTACGTACATTTTAGGCGTATTGTAGTCTTGCTGTAGTGGCATGCGCAAGCGATCCTGCAGCATCTCATATAGGTGGAGAGGGTTTCCGCTGGGTTTTAGTGGGTAGTGTCGGGTTCGATGAGTCCCACAGTACCATTCCTCTGTAGGACACAAGTGTCCTACTCGGGGATGGTCTGCGTAAAAGCATTTCCCAGCGAAAAAAAAAAAAAAAAAAAAAAAAAAAAAAAAGGCGTATTGTAGTCTTGGCCCAAAATACCTAAGGACCCATACCCCGAAAAGCGGAAAGAACGGAACAATATGATAAAATTACAATAATAATAATAATTTCTAACATATTTTAGAGGAAAAAGGAGATAAAAACGAAGTGATTCATCTCTTAATTCTTACTGCACGTATATACAAATATTTTGAATGTTCATCCATACGTATATTATATTGTATATAAGGAAAGGTAGGTTTAGTGATAAAAATAATGATTGTAAAGTCTTTCCTTTACTATTGCCAGTAGATCTCTAGTCTCGTATGAACGACGAGGTGCGAATTAAATTGCGTATAATCTGTTATATATATATATATATATATATATATATATATATATATATATATATATAAATTTAACTTTTCCTGTGTGTCATCTAGAAATAAATCGTATTCTCAGTTTTCTAGATATAAACATTTCTTTGTATTTTAGGGCAGTAGCAGACTAAGGAAAGACAAATATTTATAAACGTGTCGAAATGTGTCGCATCAAATAACGAACTCTGTACCTAGGAAACCGTCCCAGCTCTCTACTCAACTCAAATTTAAAACATTCTTTATTGAAATACTTACCACTCATTTGCTTATAAAAATACTTCTCCAAGCCGTTTGGAATCAATATCGAATGAATAATAGAGCTTCTACCGACATTAAATATTAAGGAAACTTGTGAAAATGGCCTTACATTTACTTTATACGTTTCTAAATAGTAAATGTTTACTTTTATATGTGTAAATAGAACTTAAAAAATATATAATAATCATTAACAACAATAATTAATTTATTCGTAAAAATTATTTTAAAAGAGAGGGTTTGTACAGAACTATGACGTCACGACACAAAAGCTTATCTACATTTTCAATTTACAGCTTTTGAATCTAAGATATAGATATATAATAATCTAAGATATAGATATATAATACATTATTACACGAAGTCCGAATGAATAATACCATTGGCAGTAGTGACTCATCAGAATGTTTTTGCTCGGACTTTATTCGAGGTCAAGGTTGCAAGTTGTAATAGGACTACCCAGGTTTAGCAAAAAGCTATTTTATTCATTTATATACAACATTTGGCAGAATATACAAATTATAAGCCTTCTTTTACAATGCTGATTGTTGTAAATATATTAACGAAATAAGGTTATATAACAAAACAAACAATAAACAATAACAATAGTATTTACGAATGGTAAGGGCTTATTTACATATGTTGACTTTCCAGCCTCGCCAATTTTATAGTGTTTTTGTAAGTATCTCCTACATATAAGTAAATAGAGGATATATTTTCTTATCAACATAGTCGTACATGAATATTTCATTTAACATATAATAAACACTTTCAGCTTGGCGAGGAACTACAAAGTAATAAAAGCAAGATCACCCTCCCCTGGTCATTACATAATGCATATTAACACAGATGACATTGCATTTAGGCTTTATATGTGACAGGAATAGTTCTACGTTCCTCATAAATTTTCCCAATTTAACTGAGCATTGACAATATTCCTTCCACCAAATGACTCCCGAACGAAAAGTAAAAAACGGAGTGACGCATCACTACTGTTTTTTTTATATATATAAAATTAATAATTAATATTATAAAAAGGTAAGTCATCACACATTACCTTCAGAACAACAATGGAGTCCGCCATTTCGTTGGCCAGCTCCTCCAGCTTCGGCCCGATCATCTTGCACGGCCCACACCAGGTTGCCATGAAGTCGATCACCACGAGCTTCTCGCCGGCCTCTGTGAGCCTGTTCTTCAGATCATCGGAGTCCTTGATGTGGATTGCCATTTTGAGTTCACTGTAATTAGATTTTACCTATTTAAAAAAAAAAAAATTTTTTAACATAGCTAGGTCTCGAACCTGTGCCTCTTGGATTTCGTCTAAGCGTTCTAGCTACTAAGCCATAGCTTCTTATAGAGCGTCGAAATTCTCGCTTGTTACAGCAAATTATAAAGTGTGTTGTAGCGTCACAAGCAAGTGCAATATTGAAAAGATTATTCCGTTCCGTAGAGAATCCATTTTAACGAAAAGTACTTTCCTTTAAAATGGGTGAATTAAACGAAGAGAAACATACATCCCAATGTTGACGTTGTATGGAGACAAGACAAATGACAATGTTATTGCAAGAAAGTATTTAATTAAATAAAAATCTAATATAATGACATCAAAACAAAAAAAAAGCAGCTTCACGCTGTATCTCGCATATAGCAGGATAGACAGAGGGAACATAGTGTTAAAAACCTCGTTCTGTCCAATTTTCGCGACACTACGTGTTGAGTGGCGGAACTCAACGCTGCACTTTGTCTTCCGACAGACACGGCCGCTGCGCTACGACGGTCTTAACATATATCGACTATAATTATATCACTTTACATACAAAATAACACGCGCATGTTTTCTACTACAAATTTTATCACCACACTTTACGAGTTTATCATTAATACAGTGTAGGTATTTGTTTGAAAATGGATAAAATGTAAAGTATACTTAACCAGGTATGCGATGGACTATCTTATTACATTATTGTCATAATTATTAAAGAAGTAATATTGATGACCGCCTTGGTGGCGCAGTTAGAATAGATCCGACGGTACTAGTAATGGTCACGTGTTCGGGGCGTGTGCATATTAAAAAAATGTTGTCGGTGAGACAGTGACAGCGTTGAGTTAACACGGAATGTCTTACAGCAAGTAGAACAATGTCCTCTGTAATTATCGTTACATGCAAGAGACACGGAAAGGTTAAAAAACATGTTTTGATAATTTTATTTTTGTTAGTGCTTCAATTTTATTTTATAATATTTTATTTATTGTTAAATAAATTGGTTTAACCCTATAGAAGTGATGATATTTATAACTATCCTACCTAACTAACAATGCAAATGGCCAGGGAATAATATACATTAAAATGACAATGAATGAGATTTATTATAAATATTATGACAAACTGCCATATAAATACTAATTCAGTGGTACTGTATATTCGAATTTATTAATTTACAAAATTAAAAAACAAAAAACTATTTTTAACTTGACATGAAACTCCATATACAGACATTAAATTTTAAATGCTTTATTAATAAAAACTAGTACCTACTATAATTAGCACAAAACATGTATGGTTACGTCATACATAATAATAATTTTCATTAATAATAATAATTTTAGTCTGTGCTTTTTATTTAGAATTGTATTTTTAAATTTTACTATCTTATCTGAATATAAAAAATGAATGCAACAATTTTATATTGTGGTAGACTGTGATGATAATTTTTATGCCAAAATTATAATTGACAATGTTTTATATTAAATTACATACAATTGCTAGAATAAATTGTGAGACATGTCCGAATAATTTATAATACATTTTATGTTTTTAATGAAGGAGGAAATCAGAGATCAGCATGTCTAAGCGCTAGGTTACCTCTGTCTATTACTATGTAACAATAAATTGCACTAAAAATGACCTTTCAACTGCTGCTTGAGATGTGTGATGCAAAATAAGAAAATATAACACTGTTATAGAGCAATGATAATTAATATATTAATATATGATAATTAATATATTAATATAATTAAGTTAAATGACAAATATAGGATTATCAAAGAAAGTCACTAGTTCAAATTCGGAGAGATTGAGTAATTGATTGCATATAGCAGGGTAGAAAGATGGAGCCTATTGTTAGGACACTCCTCACTTTCTGTCCAATTTTAAAGTCATTGTGTGTTACCTATATAGTAATATTAATTTCAATTTTTTTTTATTGGATAATCTAAAGCACATTATAATTGAATGTAGTGAAAAAATATGTCGCATTATTTTTCTATTGACTGGCTTTTTTTTTTCACATCTAAGAGGTGAATTCCACAACTGCCACACTCTAAATGCCATAACTTCGGAACTGAACTTAGTGACTCAGTTAAACTAACATTTTGATTCTTTATGATTAAAATATAATATATGCATAAAAACAATTGGATCTAAATGTATATTTTTATGATTGAAATTAAAAAAAATTAGATTTCAAATATAATGTGCTATTTATATTTTGTGTGTCATTAAGTGCCTTCAATTACTTTGCCACTCGGCAATTGATGGTACTTACTCAGTATCATACATAGTTTACAAAATAGGTTCAAGATACACACACACACACACACACACATATATATATATATATATATATATATATATATATATATATATATATATATATATATATATATATATATATATATATATATATATATATATTATATTTATTGACAGTGTTAGAAGTTATAAGTTGAGCTTATATACCCATATAAGCTCAACTTATACCTATATATATAACTATGTATAACTATATATTATTCTAAAATATATTTTTACTTATAAATGTAATGTTTAATCATAAGAAATTATTGTGTTAATATTGTTAAAAAAGTGCAGCTCAAAATGACTTAAGAATGACAAATGGATATAATATATTTTTTTTTATTTTAGTCTGCCAAAAGCCAAAGACGCCAATTGGAATTAAATCTGAATATTTATGTAATTATAAATAATGTTTTTGATTTTTCTAGAATATTTACTTCAACTATTTATTTTGTACTGTCAAATATTATTTACATGATATTACGAGATATCACAATGTTTAATTATGTGTAAAAAGACCTTTCTTTGTACTCTGTACAAAATAAACGTATACATTCAACATGAAATTAACGTAATATGTTATAGTTTAATCTTCATTAATATGTAGGCAAATGTAATTTAAGCATATTAAGAACTAAGAGCACTTTGGCAATTACCTCATACTGATTGTCGTTAACTATAAACGTCAATGAGTCATGATAAAGCTACACATACCAACTAACTAGCATACTCTAAAGAATCAAAACTATTATTCAAGTTAGAAAGCAAAAAAAATTGCTGGTATTATTCATCTGAACATATATTCTATCTAATAAGATACTAAATCATAATAAGCGACGCAATAAGAAATTCAAGCGTCATTGAAAAAGGATGTTAACAAAAAATCGATGTAATTTCCACGACCGAAAAGGCAAGGTCGACCATAAGAAGTAAATAAAAATATTTGAAATATACGAGCTTGTTAATTTGTTAAATAATTAGTTTGCTTTAAATTTAATTTTATACTATGTAAATGTACATACCTGCGAGAAATTACAAGGGAAAACGCTAATAACCGGCGCAACACGCGGTAATTGACAGAAACTACTGAAAGCAAAAGCGCTAGAAAAACCTTGGCTTACCGTAGAAAAAAAAATTGTCTATGTCCTAAGGTAAAGATGATCATGTTTTTTTAAATCATAATTTACATATCTTAACAATTTTATAATATAATCTAGGTAGTCAAATTTTTATAAAATAAATAAAAGTTAACACAGAAGTTTTTTAGATATTGTGACAAATACGATTTATTTTTTAATCTTTATTCGGCTAAAGGGCTACCATTTGATTATCATTGACCACTATTATTTATATACGTAATTTTTAAATTGCATCTTTATTTAACACTTGAATATTCCCTAAAAAATCTTATTTTTATTAATATGCTTAGTGAAATTGAAAACAAACTATTTTGACAATGACATATAGCAAAAGTGACGTTTGTTAAAGAAAATTAAACTTGACCGTAACTAAACTTGACTGACTATTTTGAATAATATAAATAATAAAAAGTCAGTCATCATTACAGTAATAAAACGTCAGTCAAGCTTAGATACAGTCTAGTTAAATTTTCTTTACCAAAAGTCACTGATGCATTATGTCACTGTCAAAAAAGTTTCTTTCAGATTTGCATTTTCTGCAACCGGTTTTTCATTATGACAGTTACGTATAAATAAGAAAATTTATTGTATATGGAACGGTGCTCGATTTAAGACGCTTTTCACTCGATAATTATTATTTCTATAATAAATTGTTCGTAGAATAATATTTTACTCAACAAAAATTAACACAATGACGCTGGATTTATCTGCACTTGGATCGCATAAAGTAAAAAGCATTCCTAGTGGCGAGGTAATTATAACATTAGTCAATTAATTAAGTGCAATAGTTTAATTTCGCAAAAAAAATATTATTCAAGAAATAGTATACAAATAATGTTAATCGTTAATTATTATAAAATGATTAACAATAAACCAAATAAGTATTTAATTACGTTATTTATTGCAAAATGCAATCTATACGATGACCTGTAAACCTATGAAGCTTGAAGTTAAAATAAACGAGAAGTTATTGTAACATAGTTCAATGTACTCACTATAGATTGCATTAATGCTGCATTACTTATTCTTGTATAAATATTGTTTGCATAATGTATATTATTAGTTATATTTAATATTATTTTAATGTTGATAAAATAATGTTAATGTGGGATACTAAATGTTAAATTTTTAACAACTCATAGTAATTACTTTTGTAGATTTTGAAATGAACAATGAAACTATTTACTATATATATAAAAATGTAATGTATAAATAATTAATACATTGAATAGAAGGATTTGTTATTTGATAGTGAGATATCTGCCTAATACAATATTAGGTCATATCAGATATTGATAATGCTTTATCATATTATCATGTGAGAGTTGACTATTATAAATTAAAAATAGTAAAGGAATTTTCTAGATACATTTATAAAAAAACAAATTCAATGCCCTTATTTATAAATTTTTATATATTTTATTTAATTTTATATAATATGACAAAGATTCAATATTTTTCTTACTGTAAATATCATCTAGATTGATTTTAAAATACAAGCTCATCCATAACTATATTGATCTTATAAACTATACGTAAATATTTAATTATTATGAAATAGTATATAAAATACACGTAAATATGTAAATATTTTTTATTATTCTTATGTATTTATTATTAATGCCTTGTTTTCTTAGTGTTCTGTATATGTAGTAATGTAATAGTGAGTCAAACACCATGTTATAGTCTACAAAAGCTATGTAGGAAATTCTTTAGAAAATAATATGTAATAAATTACAGTACCAACAATTAGTATAGAGGCCAATCTCCTACTCATGGCTTTTATCCTAGGCCTCAGAGCTCAAGATGGTAAAGACAGAACAGCTTTTGAGCCATTATTACTACATAAAAGTTGACATTATTACTACATAAAAGTAGATATTACCTTTAAATACAGTATTTATGTAATTTTGAACCATGAGTCATGTCATAATATCATTGTGCAAATTGTTATATAATACAAAAACAATGTAATGGTAAATTATTACACAGAGTAATGGTTAAGTGAATCAACTTAACAAGACCTACTAAATCTACTTCTGTATTCTTTTATATTTTCATCATACTTTGTATGTAATTAATAATATATATATATATATATATATATATATATATATATATATATATATATATATATATATATATATATATATATATATATATATATATATATATATATATATATATATATATATATATATATATATATATATATATATATATATATATATATATATATATATATATATATATATATATATATATATATATATATATATATATATATATATATTTATATATATATATATAGATATATATATATATACTCCCCCGCTTCCCACCTTTCGAGACAATTAGCAATGTAGTAAACGTAACAAGTACTTCAATGTAATCGAACCCACACATGGGCGTTGAAATTGGAGATTATTCACTAACAAAGATAAAGGCTAAGAAAAAAAGATAAAATTTTATTTAATAATAAAATACATAATTAACACGATAGTGTCAGGACAATACTTTTTGGATTTTTTTTAGTAGACAAAGTTAGATTTCTTGCCGAGAAGTATGAGAACTGTGCTATATATATATTTTCAATGAGTTTCTGTCTTTTTTTTTTAGAATTTATAAATATCGTAGTCCGGGACTCACTGGGGACCGGCCTTCCCCTGGCAATGACTCTTAAGTTACGCCAATGAACCCACAATCGTCGCGTTTACAATCAAACGCCGTGCCATATAGATTAGATCACTAATATCATTTAACTTATTGTTTCATATCTTACAGTCCGTGGAGCTACAGAGTTTTTGGCAAGAACAGAATGTGGCTATCATATTCTTCCGACGTTGGGGATGTATGTTCTGCAGATTGTGGGCAAAAGAGGTAAGAAAAAAATATACACCAATTTTTTTTTCCACTATCATCCGTTTGCGCTTATAGCTACAGCAACACACGAAACGTCCACTGATTAATATTTAGTAACTAAAGTTAATTTAACCAATTACAGGTACAGTAGGTTTCATAAACATTATAAACTTGATTGTAAAATATATTACATATAGATTACTACTAGCGACACTTAGCGGTTTTGCCGCTTGATTGAACTGTATTGCGTTCGTTTCGTAAATCATATTGTATATGTTCAGTGCACTGGGATTTATTATATATATTATATAAATATATTATATAAATATTACATGTACAAGTAAACTTTCGTTTGAAATTACGCAATCTGTTATTGAAAATCGTATATACGATGTAGTTCTTTCGTGCATGCAAAATATATTTCTTTAATTTTTTTTAAATATTCATTTTATATGAGGACCGTTGTGACGTAGAGGCATAGCCTTTGCCTGTAAACGCGAAGGTTTGTGGGTTCGTTGCCCAATCGGGGAGAATGATTTTCGTTTTCTTCGCTCTGGTAACAAGTCAAAGCGCGACGTTGAGTTCCGCTACTCAACACGCAATGCCTCAAAAAGGCGGAAAGCGGGAAACGGAGTGTCTTAACACTAGGCTGCTACGGTTCCCTCTGCTTACTCTGCCATGTGCGGGATACAGCGTGAAGCTAATTTTATATGTTCTTTTTTAATTTCTCAAACCACTATAATCACACATAATGTAATTTAAACACCATAACCCATTCTAACGTTTGGAGTTTATATTACAAATGATTCCAACATCATTTACCTTATATGCATTCCATTCAAATATACGTACGCTCTGAGTGTGACTATTCAAATTCAAAGTCAAATAATTTTATTCGAAATGATTCATTTTTGAACGTCAAAAACATTACATCCGGTTCACTAAAGTTAATGCCTCAGACCTGAGGAGAACCGGCGCAAGAAACTCAGCGGGACTTTTTTTTATTTTTATATAGTCATTCGCAATTCTACACTAAGTTATTGTTGACAGATACGCTTGAAATAGACTGGAGCAATTAGGTAATAACCTTTAAATAATGGTCAAGTTGTTATTATAAATGCTTCGATGGAATATTATATATTTAGTTATATGGTTAATCTATATATTAATACGTGAAGCGAAATCTTTGGATCCCTTTTTACGAAAATGGATGAGTGCAGAACGCTAATATTTTTCATTCATAATACTTAAAAAGTATATTAAATCAATCAATAAAACTTTACACATACTACCATAAGTTTAGCAATATAACTTTTGTATAAAGTGACATACACGTTGCTATGGCAACGCGTATTTTATGCGACAACGGGTCCTCTAGTAGGTATAATTACACAAACGCACGACCACTCTGCTCCCATATTTTAAAACTGTGATGTCTTGTATAATATCCATTTTATTATTAAGCTAAAAATGGCTCTTATCTTATATAATCTTAACTTATTAATTTGGTCTAGGGGATCAGTTTACGCGTGAAATACGCGTTGCCATAGCAACGTGTATGACACTTTACACAAAAGTTATATTGTTAAATAGTGTATAGTTGTGTGTGTAATGTTTTGTTTATTGATTTAATGTATTATAATTGAAAAATAAAAAAGGGCCAAAGCTTTTGCCGCACGTACTAATAATATTCAAGGAATGATTCTGTATGGCTTAGTAAATATTGTAAAATATCTTAATATTTTTTTTTGTAATATGTATAAGATTGTTATTGGTTACTGTAGGTTTTTCTTATAAGATACTCTCGCGGACTTATATTTAGAACTTTTAAAGAGGAACACCTCTGTCATATATCGTTTTTACATAGCTTTAACCCTATACGCAGGGCACTTGCAGAACCAGTTTTCTGCCGGTTCCGCGGTGTTTTTAATAATTATTAAAGTTCTCATACGGATCCCTAACGTTTTTGTAAATATTATGTCGCCTATGTTCATCACAGATATGGAATTTCCTAAATATTAACTTCGAATATAATAAAAACCGATCAAAATTATAATAAACCAGTGTAATGATTAGTTTGTGTTTCAGTTAGGTGATATTGCGCCAGTTCTCAAGAAAAATAACATACGACTCGTGGGCGTTGGCGTTGAGGAAGTCGGCTCCAAAGATTTTATTGATGGGAAGTTCTTCGATGGCGGTACGTATTTTTTATATGTATTTGTTATGATTTATGCATATAAAAAAGGCATATAATTTTTTCAAAAGTACATGCTTTTCGCATATATGTTTAATAAAATATTCCTATTAGCACATACTCACATGGCAATCTCAAACTCAAAAAGTTAGGAAGTAATATGTAATTGTATACAAGGATTGCATATATTATGGGTTTATAGGAGGCCGTATATAGCAGGGTAGGGAGAGGGAACCTAGAGGGAGTGATAAGACAAAAAAACTACATGTTTTTCAATATATAGTAGGATAGGCAGGGACTATCTAGTGGATTACTACTGGCTGGTGGCTGCCAGAGCTGGTGGTTCATCGTTCGATTCTAGTTCGGGGGAATTTTTATATCCCTGCTCAGATAAGAGAAAGCGTGGCGTTAAGTTCCGCTATTCAACACGCAATGTCATGAGGACTTATGAATGAGGACAGTGTCTACACAAAATAATATATACCTATTTTATTAGCCCCAGCTCTTGATATAATATTATTATACGTACATATCTGCATATATATTTTACAAAATAATTATAGTAATTTGATTTAATGTAGATATGTACTAAGTGGAATAACAATTTTTCCTTCTATGACTAACCGAGTTTGTTATGTAATACGCGCTAGAAATAGAAACAAGCGACGCGTTGTGGCGCAATAATGTTTTAAATCAACATTGATCATTAGGTCGTAGATACCGGGTTCGATTACAGTGTGCAGTGTTCTTACAATAAATAAAATAAATAGCTTCAAAAATAGAGCTGAAAAAGCTAGCTAAAAAGAGTAGATTGAGGTTATTACCTAGTGTTATGACACTCCGTTCCTTACTTTTCGCATAATTCTGAGACATTGCTTTGTCATTACTTTATTAGTGCGGAGAAATGACATAATTCATTCTCCCCAAATGGGAATCGAACCCACAACCGTCACGTTTACCGTCTGAAGAATAAACTTATAGTGAATATATTAACAATATTTCCAAAAGTATTTGGCGTTGTCTTTTTTATAAACAGTAGAAAAGTTCCCAGAACCAGAGTTCTTAAGGTGTTTGATGGTTCATGCTGGTCGTGAGTTCGATTCCAACTCGGGAGAATGAATTATTTTCACGTCTTCTTTCTGGTAGTAGTA
The DNA here is from genome assembly GCA_037127375.1 of Dione juno. NCBI lineage: Eukaryota > Metazoa > Arthropoda > Insecta > Lepidoptera > Nymphalidae > Dione > Dione juno. Next base: position 5,071,997 of record JAXRJS010000092.1, on the reverse strand, counting down.
AATCGAAGCGTAATATATAATATTTCCATTTCGACCGGAAAGCAGAAGCAGACGGACATACAGACAAACAGAAGAAAGTGTCTTGACACTATGTTTTCTTTGCTTACCCTACTAGGTATAAAAAAAACAAAGCGAGAAACAAAAATAAAATATTTTTTTTTATTTTAAATCATAATAAATTCTAAATATTTTATTAATAAACGATGTTTAAATGAGAGTTTTCAACAGCATATAAATCGACATTTGCTTGCAAATATTAACTGGTTTTTGTAGTCAGCTATAAATAAACTTCACGGCTTTATTGAAAATACCGGTACGAGAACTACCTATTTGCCAGGTGAAATCAAGGACTCATTTCAATATTTTGTTGAGAAATAAATATAATAACTTGACTTATATTTATTAATTATTATATTAATTAATAAAATTATTCTGTTTTTCATTTACTCATTTGTTTTTTTTATATACAGCTTCACGCTGTATCCCGCATATATCAAGGTAGCCTGAGGAAATCTAGTGTTAAGGCACTCCGTTCTCCGCTTTACATTGATATAGTGACAACGCCACGATTAATGTAGTCAAACCGAAAATAATATTAGCCATTGATTTGAAGCCATGTCCTTTGCCAGTCAGTATTGCGGCATACATAAATCGATATGTATAAATTGCAAGGTGCCTGACACATCCATACCGCTGAACCCAGGAACTTAAAATATTACAAATACTTTCATGGTATAGTGCTAAAGAAATAAATAAAAAAAAAATCGACCTCCAGAGGCTAGACGTGTCAATTAGGATATGCATATTTATTGTATTGATAAAAAACGTGTATTTTGGAATTTAAACTCAGATTTAGGTAAAAAATATCAGTCTATAATAATAAGAAAATGTTATGATGTAGACTGATCCTAGCTTAAGTATCAGAAAATAGGTATGGACACGTCAATTCAGCACTATTGAGCACTATTCTTGCATTTCGCCAATGTCACGTTGTATGTTGTACGGTAAAAAAGAGATAATGTTACACTATAGAAGAATTCATGCTTAAAAGAGATCAATTTAAAATGTAGCCATCACCTGTAACAAAATAAATAATATTTACAATATATACATACAGATATATTTTATAAAGATGTTAGTTTCTTCAAAACTAGCAAGCCTTCCCCGCTTAAGTAAACTGGATTGCGTTCATTTTGATATGTTATACGAAATCATATTGTACATATTCAGTATATTCGTGTTTACTCTAATATTTTTAATTTAAAATAAAAGTAGCCTAAGCTACTCCTTATTAAATCAGCTACCTGTCAGTGCAAGTCCCGTCAAAATCGGCTGTTTTAGAGATTAGCCAGAACAAGTACACAAACAGACAAAATTGTACATTCATATGCATTCATATGTATGTAGTAAAATGCGGTTATTTTAATATTACAAACAGACACTACAATTTTATTTATTAGTATAGATTTAATGTATTTTATGCTTATATATTATGTTTAATATATATACATAAAAATTTACATAACAACATTGAACATTAAAGTGACGGGGGACTTAATGAGGTAAGACATCATATATAGGATGGGTTAACTTAGGACAAGTGAAACGGACCACGTCTCCGTAGTGATAAGAAAAAAAAAAATATATATATATATATATATATATATATATATATATATATATATATATATATATATATATATATATATATATATGTAGTTTATTTAAATTAAGAATATTATATTGCTAGGATTGCTACTATATCTAATTTTATATGTATTATTATTATAAGTACATGTATGTTTGTATATTATGTGTAACATATATGTATTTACTATAATTTTTGCACACTTATATATGTATTATCCCACCTGACAAGATTGGCTGGGAAAGAATGCTTTTTAGCGTTAAGCCCAATAAAGAATAAATAAATAATATGATAATTTAAAAAAAAACGCGTAAGTCATATAACTTATAAGTCACAATACATTCGCTGCATTCATTCTTGACTAATATTATTATGGCTTAGTTTGACTCAGCAATGTGATCATTTATATTTTTGTTTACTTTCATAATATTTATGGACAGTGATTCATACTTCACGACAATAAAGGCTCAGAGACCTCAGTTAACTGATTTATAACGGCAATTTAACGTTAACTAACATCTCTGAGTGCGACCAATGAACAAATTTCGTCTGAATTAAAATCGAATTTTTCACCTTCACGCTTCTCCAGCGTTTTGTGGGCTACGTAATGGGCACCATGGTAATGCCATTGCCATTTTCTACCCTCTTAGATGTTGTACGCAATCTTCCTAACTGGATGTAAGACTTTTATAGTATAGATATAGTAATATAGAAGCTATCGTACAAGCTATGTGACAAAGTGTTACTTTAAACACGATTGTTGTCTGTTCGAACCCATTCAGATCAATGCGTTACTTTCATTTCTCCGCTCGTAAGACAGTTTGGGCGAAATATGGAGAACCGATTGTCTTATCTAGGAGCAATTAAAAATGACAATCATCATCATTGACACCATCCAATTTAGCGCATGGTGATATTTTTGTCCTTATAAATATTAACAAAGTATAATCGACATATAATTGCTTAGTCCTTGCTTCTATTCTTATATAGACTAGATATATTCAATATTTAAATGTTTAAATTATTATTAAATAGTATTTACATTTTGGTGTGTTACAGAAAGACGATATTCTCAAACAACGACACTTTAGTTGTATTTCTTTAGTATATATATATATATATTTTTTAATTTCAGATCTGTATTACGTAGATGATAGATCTACATATCAAGCGTTAGGCTTTAAACGATTTAATGTGGTGTCTATAATAACATCACTATTTTGGAAACAGTCGAGGGAGGCTATTTCAAAGGGGCGAAGCATGGGTGAGTGAAGCATATATGTATGGTGGTGTAGTTTAAATATGTCTGTAATTAAAAAGGATAGTGTACGTTTGAAGTCTACACAGATTGTTTATATTGGAAATATTATTGTTGAGTCCGTCGTGGCGCAGCGGCACAGCGTCTGACTGTGAACGTCGACCGTTGTGGGTTCGATTCCCATGAGGAGAGAATGGATTATTTTCATTTTCCGGAGTAGATCGATCTGGTAACATCAAGACTAAGCGTGGCGTTGACTCCGCCACTCAACGCGCAATGTCTTGAAATGCAATAAGCGGGAGGTTCCCTTTGCCTACCCTGCTATATGCAAGCAATAGCGTGAAGCTATTTATTTAAACAAAATTATTATGATTATTGTTGCCTCCGTGTTTTTAAAGAGAGTGTAGCTTAAATAGGTAGAAAATGGACAATGGAGTGATGTAACACTATATCTTTATGCCCACACCGTAAACTAGGGGGATATATTTGTTAATTCCGAATCGCGTTTGCATAAATTCCACTATGTGTAGGCTTAAATAGTGACATAATTGGTGATGGGTTACAAAATGGCGGCGCTCTAATTTTCAAAATTGGCGGGAAGCTGTTGTGTCATTACGTGCAGTTAGCGCCTACAGAGCGCTTACACAATTTACGTATTGCCAAGGTTTTATTCATATAATTTTTTCAATTGTTTTTTTTTTTTTTAATTTATTTTTTGTATAATGTAAAAATTGTACTTTATAAAAATATATCATATCGTATCTGAAGAAAGTGTTTGTTTTGTTATATTGATATAATGTAAAGTAATCTGAGTGTAGAATCGATGTTATTAATAACTATATATGTATTCATACAAAAAAACATTCTCCCATTTTGTGCGTTTTAACATTCTTTTTATACAAAAAATAAATGTTATGTTATTACAGTATAGCTTAGTGTGTAGCTAATTAGTTAGTATGTCTTGTATAGGCTTAGGTGGTGATCTAAAAGGGGATTGGGTTCAAACCGGTGGCTTGTTATTGGTTGAAAAGGGCGGAAAGCTTATACGTCATTTCACACAAACTGGACCCAGCGATCATTTGTCTAATAAAGATATTTTAAAGGTACGTTTAGGCTTTATGAACATAATTTTATGAAATTCATAGGAAAATTGAAAAAGAGAATTTAAATTATATGGAATCACAATTTATGTAAAATTCTCAATTTATGTAATGTAACAAAAGAAAAATACTTAAAAACGCTCCAAGCGGTCTACTGAACTGCAGTGTTGAGTTCCTCGCCATTTCTAAAAATATAGAACAAAGTGGCTTAAGAGTACATGCTCTTTGGCTACCTTGACATATGAAACTCGTATAGACCCGCGGGATAGAGCGTGATGGTATAAAATTAAGTTAAAAATAAATTAAAATTCGTGTCTTTAATTACACGGAAAATAAGTGAAGCGACATACTTTTATAATTCTTTAAATATCTTTTAGCTTCACAGTGATTGTGAAGGTTTTTTTTTTTATAATATTCAATATTATTTTTATAATTGTCATTATTGTTATAATTAAATATTTCATTATATATTTTTACAGTTATTCGATTTGGAAAATGAATACAATGCTGAGACGATGGCGAACAAGAAACGCGATGATTTGGAGTGTAATGTATGTAGGATTAGTTTTTTTTTAAATATAAATACAAGTTATAGTTTGTGACTTCGCTTGCGTGGACTATGAAATCTCTTTTTATCCTGTTTCCGTAGAACTTTCGAGAATTCTACAGTCAGTATTTTCCGCGGTACGTTAGTAGTAGTTCAGTCATTGGGTTTTATATTTTTATTATAGATACTTAAGTAATTGCGATATTTATAATGTAATTTTGTTTTTTTAAAATTATATTGAAATGTGCTGGAGAATAGCTCCCTGCTGACATTAGGTTCTCTCTGCATACCCAGCTGTTTCCGGAATACGTGCAAAAAAAAAAAGTGCACGTATTCAAATAATTAAACGGAAACCTTATATGATCGCTTTGTTGTCAGACTGTCTGTGGAGACAATTTTTTAATTACAATAACCTAGAATGTTACAATTTTGACAAAATTAATGAGGATATAAATATTGTAAAATTTTCAGACAGAACCAACGTCCTAAGTCGTGGAAAGAAAATTTTAAACAATCTTCACTCACACCTATACATAAAATATGGGCTGAGAGGCGGTGTAAGCAAAGTAAGGTTTAATTAGTTGTATTTATATATTAAAAATATTTTTCTATACAAAACATCTTCCTTATTATTATTTCTGTGATTGTGTTTATCTATATGCTTTTTATATGGAGCATTTTTAATAAAATCCATTTTTATAGTATAATAATTATAAAATACTTGTATTGTTTCTATGTTAAAGAAAAGTTGATATCTTGTTTACTTGTTAATAATAGACGAAGGGAAAAAAAATGTTAAATTGATGTATAAATATTATGAACAGCAAAATAAACGTGTTATGCTTTTATGTAAGTAAATAATAGGAAAGCTTTAGAGCTACGCATTTTATGCTCAACAGTTGGCACCACTAGCGGGAGATTCTAAAGACCTGTAAAATTTATTTATTTAATGTGTTTAATGACACTTCAAAGCTATTATAAATTATCAAAATAAAATTATTTTAATTGCACTCGTATAACTTCGGATTAGTTCGGATGTCTTCGTATTCGGAGGCAGAGTTTGACTTTATAATACCGTTGAATTGTAATAAAATACATTTAATATAAGTTTTGTTTCATTAGGACAAACAAATTTATATATATATATTATAGAAACAATACTTTTGAAAAGCAAAATTTGTTGACTTGTTTTAGATATATTTGTTATAATTAATAAAAATTCGCGAATTCTTTGGAATATAAGTCATTAAAGCTGCAACTGCATCTGTCAGTCAGTTTAGTGGTGTAATATAAAATGAAAATATTCGGGATGTAAAAACTTTAACATTTCATTTGTAGTGTCATTTGTAGTGCATTATTAAATATTTTAAGACTGAATTCTAAAGTAAAATAATTAAATTACTTTTTGTTCTAGAACTAAGTAAGTTAATGATTACAAAAAGATTATGCCAAATTTGTTATAAAATTTTAAAGTTATAAGTTTATTGAAATATTATTGAGATTTTTTTAAAATTAATAAAAAAAATGTCTTTATTGTTTAATAATGTGTACTTTGACTGTTGTAAAGAATTAATATTAGTGACTTTAAGTTCTGTTCAGAAACAAAATAATTAAAAAGATTAATTCAATTTTATAAAATATTTATAAATATGGTTGTTATTCCTTAATTTTTAATGTTTTAATAAAATACATTTTATATGTTAAAATATAGTTTTATTTCACATATTAAAATTTACATAGATTTACAAAGAAAAGAAATACTTAAAAGGCGAATCAGTAATTATATGTAATAATATATACAAACCATTTACTTAAAGTCTATAGCGTTTTAATTTAACCTACTTGATATAAACCAATTTTACCACACTGTGTAGTGTGTGAGTGTCTGGTGATCTGTAAATGAGGTCTTTACCCAGTAAGGACACCAATACTCACAATAGTTTTTAATGTTATGTCACTGGTCAAGATTTTGTGAGAATGAAATAAAGATTATATTATTTATTTATTTATTTATTTAACACAAATATATTGAGACTTGCTGAGATTGGCCCCACCAATGGCAGATTAACACATTTTCCTGGGTAAGGTAGGTAATTTTTTGCAGCCCAGCAAATGGACAAGAAAGGGTCTAGCCATATTTTTGAGCTAACAAAAACCCACTAATGTTTATTTAAAACGGCTCTATGAAGGCAGTAAATAATGGTAAATATTACTGTCTGTAAGACCCGAGAAAACTGTTATACTATGAATTTTTGAAGAAACAATTGAAATTGGTCACGAATATGCCGTCACAAAAATTTGCCACCTACGCTCAAACCTACTCAGCCTATTGGTAACTGTATCTCAAATAAGTACGTCCGTCACTGTATCTCATATAAGTGCAATAAAATTAGGGACCTCGATAGAAAATCTATCAAGTATCTTCTTATTACTCTATTTATTATATTTTTTTGTTACATAAAAAATATGAAAATTACAAATGCTATCTTATTTTTGTAACATTTTGGTTATATTTCGCGGTCGTTTTATAGCTTTTGTAATTCCGGGACCTCGCTACAAACATTTTACGATGTTTACCGGTACCTCGCGTCGTAACGCTACATTTATTTGACGTAGGCGACAAATAAAACAATTTTATATTATCCGTATCATAATAAATTATATGATTGTCGCTGTCAAAAACTAATTTGAACGCCGACCCTTTTCCAAATGCACCAACTTCGGATAATTTACCATTTTCATAGTTAAGTTTATATACACCTCTAGTGTAAGGCTGAATGAAGTAGGCACTTTTTGTATTATCTGTAGTCAAAAAATATATTTCATCTTCAAACAATGTCACATTTTTGGCGCCATTTTTAAGTATATAGATCACGTAATTGCTCATAAAATAAATATCTCCACTTTTGTCTATAATAAAATCGTCTATTTGGAACTTAGATAGTTCAGGAATATTTTTCGATTTTTTCTTTTCGTATGTACGTAAACCTTTTTTTTTGAATTCTGTGTAATATAGTTTATTGTCGTATTGCATTTGCCATATTGTTATATCTTCGAATCCATGAAGTTTTGATATATTTGTTTCTGGATTAAGCATATAAACTCCTTGGGCTCCTGAAGCGTACAGATTTCTTGAGGATTGGTCTACAGCGTACGCAAATGTAAAGGTAAGATTTTGTACAAGTGTTAATTTTACATCGATCAGGTCAAAAGCTGCGGTATAATCTCTTGAATTATTTTGATAATGAAAGTAAAGGACATTAGAAGTTCTATCTATGGCTAGCTGTCCGGATAATTTGTAACCATCCAGGATATTATTTCGTATGTAGCATATTTTATTTAAACACGCGTGACATGATATCCTTCTTGCATATGTAGCAGTTAGTAGAGCTGACATAAATAAAAGAGTCTTCATGTTTAACTGTATAAATAAATAAAGAAATTGTTGTCAATGGCAATATAAATTGTAAATATTTGGCTATTTATTAAGATCGAATTGTTCCTATGTAAATAAATAAAACTGCGTATTATTGTGATATTTGATTTATGTACATAAAATATATAGCATCATATCCGATAAATAAACTAATAATAAGCAAAAATAACAACGATATATACAATAAATACTGAGGCAGAAAATAAGAGGTACTTTACCTTTTAAATGATGAAACAAATAACTTTCACAACCCGTTAATAAAAATGTCAACACATTCCAGAAATATTTAATAATATACTAGAAATTGTCAATCATTAATTGTTACGACGACAAGAGATTTGACAGAACTAGCGTATAATTTGTTGTCATTACATATTTATTTAACCTCTCGCCCGTAAATTGTAAACAAGTGTTATCTGTAACGCTTACTTAAATTGCTATGGAAAAAAAAACATTTTGCTTTTGTTAATCGACTTAGGAAATTGTTGTAGTAAATAAACTAAATCAATGGAATACGGAGTGAATTATCTCTTATTATTCATTTTTTTTATATTAGATTCTTAGAGAGCGAAACACCATATTACCTATATATCTCTTCCGCCTCACCTGGAGGAATCTTTTAGCTTTTCACGTGACCTTTGTCCAGTATGATCGAAGGGGGACTGGATACCACACTGTTTATTAATAATTTCAAAACAAGAACAGTATCTGACAGTAAGGAAGGTGTTGATATCGATCAAATATATATATATATATATATATATATATATATATATATATATATATATATATATATATATATATATATATATCCGTCGACCTGCAATCACGAGATGCGAAATCCTCGGTGCACGAGTACTTGACCGCTATTTTATATGATTAGTATCCCGCTAGGTAAGGAAGTGTATATATGAATATTTGAAGATACTTAGCTAGATAACTCAAACGGTTAGCTGCATTATAGTAATTTTGCAAAATTTTAAGATGGCAACAACAAAAATTTAAATATTTTATAAAAGTTACATGTCATGTAAATTAAATTAAGCTTCTTGTATCTTATATCTTAGTAACCAATAAGTTATATTACAGAACTAAAGTATGACCCAAAAACACTAAGTGTGAAAGTAGCGCTTAGTTACACCAACATGGCAAAATATATTTGGCTGAATCTTGGCACGCTTCGAAGCTTAGGATCACGAATTATATATAAATTACTTATAAAGTCAGTCAAGTCATACATATGAAACTCATGATTGCTAATAGTTTATCTAACATAGTGATAATAACAATTGGCGTTACGGAACGGCTGTGGGTTCCAATCCCATCGTCAAAACATTTTTATTCTAATAAATCATCAAAAAATTAGAGGTATAGGGAGGGAGGTTGATTGTTACTAAAGCAACGGTAAAATATTAATAATTATTATGACAGTGAATTAAATAATTTAAAAAATTAATTCTGTTATAATACTTTATTTTGCTTTAAAATCTCTTACAATTATTATTTAGATAGACTTTTTTTATTTTATTTATTTTAATGAATTTAAAGCGTAAAAAATGAAGCTTAGCTCTGTATAATTGGGGCTATCCCGGGTTATTCATGCCATTTTAGAATAGTCTGGTGGATTACTTGCGGGCAACATTTGAAATAGGAGTTAGTTGCAAAACAAATTCAAAATACGCATACAATACGAAAATACATAAAAATACAAAATTAAAATACTTGATTTGACTTTTGTTTAAGATCCAAAGATCAATAATAGAAGACATCAAACTGCCTCTCCTCGCTTGTTAATCTAAAATATCAAGGCCTGTAATTGAATAAATTAGAAATTTAAATTCTTAATTTCGCGATCGCCAAGATTCCTTTCAAAATGAACAGATTATAAAGGTACGGCAACAACTAAGTGTATTAACTTGATTGTAATTAAATTTATAGGTATATTTAATCTGTTTCTTAGTAAAGATAGAGTTAAATGGGATCTGAATTTTGGAAATTACATAAAAAAAATTGTAGATACTTTTTAAATATCAACAAGTTTATTATATGTATAACATCTAAGATAATTACTTTAAGTTATAATATTTTATTATTATTATTATTTATAGTTATTTAATTTATATATATATATAATATTTATGTTTATGTAGCGTATAATATATATTTATCTTTTTTATATGTATTGTTATGTATTTGTATATATTGATTATTTGTAATATATATTTTTACATTTATTTCCCACATGACAGGTTGGCTGGTAGAGAATGCTTTGTAGTGTTAAGTCCGCCTTTTGTGCATTGTGCCAATAAAAAACCTATATAAACCAATAAAAAACCTATATAATAAGGCTTTATAGTTTTCAATCTATCTCTAGTTATTAAAAATTAAATTAAAAAGCTTAAACAAATTTGTCGATCTTATTTTAAAATATATATACTACTCCTTCAAATAAGTACCTTAATTGAACATGAGTATTTCGAGGAGGAAAATGTCCTCCCAGAAACGGCCTTGTGCACTTAACGGAAAGTAAAACTTTCAGAATAAAATTAATTGGAACTTCCTCTCTGGTCCTTTTTTCGCTAAAACATTTTTTTGATTATACCGAGTGCACTTGATGCTATCCTACCAAAGTTTTAATTAATTGTGTAAAAATAATTAAAGCTCTTGGCGATTTTAAATTTAGTAAGGGTCGAGGTGCCTTTTGAAAAAAACTTTTGAGCAGGTTTAAAAATTATAATAAGCCACTTTTGTATACGTAATTTATGTAAAAATTATAGTTTAAATATTTAATTTCTGATGTTACATGTGATTTTATTTAAATTGATTAATATTAGTATTTCAAGACCATTGTGTCGCAATGGACAATATCTGACTGTAAACGAGATAGTTGTGGGTTCGAGAGAATAAATTATTTCCATTTCAACGCTCTGCAGCGTATATATAATAAAGCGCAGCGTTGAATTTTGGAAAATGGAAATAAGAGTTTCCTCTGAAGTGAAGCTAGAAAAATATTTAAAATTGTCTTCAATAATATTTAAGTACAAAGATGAACAATATTCAAGATTTGGTGTCGATATTATAAATTATATGTCTATATAATACAAGACTTACATTTCTTTAGGATAGCCATATTGATATTTCATATGATATTTCATATCATAATGCGTATTGCGCTTGGTGGCGTAAAAAACGGGATAATTACATGCCCCAATTCGCAGAGTCTTACTTAAAATGGCGTATTATGCGGGAAATCTTATCAAAGAGTCATCAATTGTATATACTAACATACTATAGTAAATAATTGTAAAAGCAATACTCTGTTGCTATGTCTTAAAATAATATTGAAAAAAAAACAAAAGTCAAAAATTGAACGGTTAGAAGTAATTGATATAATTAGTTCAAATCACGGTACTTTTCGTAATAAAATAAACACTACGATGACATCACAGCGATCAAAGTATTTGCATACCTACTAGTGTACTAATAGCGTGCAGTGGCGAGGTCGGGATTCGATTACCGATTCAACTCTCGTCTAGGTCAATGACGTTGGTCATTTGTTCACTGCGTTACAATGCTATATTTTGAATATTTATTTGTTCGTAATACGTGTAATTAGATTGTTCTGGAATCTGTTTTTTATCTACCCCCCTTAAATTACGATTTGTAGGGTAGATGTAAGAATATTTAAATAAAAAGCTTTCCATTTTTCAACAAATTGAAAATGTTTAAATATTTTATTAATATTATACTCTTTATCCAAATGATCATTCTTATGGTAAAACTAATAGCTTGTAACAAAACTTGATAAGAACGTGGTGTAATTCTTCCATGGCTTAAATGAACAATGTTTAGGTACAAAATATTTCTATTTTAATTTAAAAAATATTAAAATTAAATAAAAATATTATCTTCACTTTGCTTTTCTCTTAATGTATAATATCTTTCCTATTACCTACTATTCCATGTCACGAAAGCCAACTTGATATTTCAACCCACGTCCATCGCTTTTGGTCAGACACGTCTAAACTGAGCCATGAAGGTCAAATACCAATACTGAAAATGAATATATATATATATATATATATATATATATATATATATATATATATATATATATATATATATATATATATATATATATATATATATATAATAAAATAAGTAACTTCTAGTCGTAATACTGATTGATGCATTCTGTAAATACTACTTGTGTATACGAGCCTTAATCAGAAAGATTTGGATGTGCCTGGCCAAGTTCCAAGTTACTTGGCGTGTATTCACCTCGTAAATAAATATTACTTCTTGACGTACGATTAATTTATATCTCTTACGTTTTGTAAATTAACATATATGTTATATATATATGTACATATACATATATACAAAAATTGAACAGTTACTATGTTTGTCCTTATTTAGATTATTAGCTGAATCACAACATGGTTTTTAATTTCAAAATTCTATTTAATAATGATTTTTTACTATAGGTAAAAAAATATGGTGTTTCTGAAACGGAAGCTAACGAAAAATAATGTTTTGTAAATAAGTCAAATTTGTTTCTCCTTACAGATTAAATAAAATAAAAAACTCATTACTTTTAATACTCTTAAGCTCTTAGCCAGTTTTTTTTATTACAGAATACAACTTCATATTTTCCTCTTCTAAATAAGTGGGACGTTTAAATCCTCCACCTAAAATTAATTTTTTGAGTTGACTGAAACTGGAGAACTGATTCTTATGTAACTAGGTTAACTTTGCCCAAATAACCTTAAGGTTATTATTAGAGTTCCGTATCTCAAAAGGAAAAAAAACTGAACCCTTATAGGATCACTCCGTTGTCCGTCTCTCTGTCAATTTGAAATTAATGTCAAATATTCATGTCTATGGTCCATTGAGCTTAAAAAAAATCAAAAGCTACGAGCGTTTATGCTTTGTTTTTGTCATATATGTATTAAAACTTGCCTTAGTGTGCGAGTAGGTACCACTCGCACTTGACCGATACTTTTAATTATGTTTTCCTTTGACCACGTAATTAAAAGTATACCTCGTATAATATATATAAATTATATATTAAGTCTAGGGATATTTTCTTATTAACCAAAAAAAATAACCCCATATGAAGGTAAGATTTTAGCTGAATGATGGCAACACAATGATTCATTACAAAAGAATATTCGAAAAGGAAATAATGTGAAATCCGGAGGTTTTTCAGCCGAGTTACTCGCCACAAAGCCGGGACGAATCATACGAGCGACTGCGTGTTCAGAAAAGATTTGAGTATTTTTCATACTATATTAGCCCTTGTTTGGATACGAATTTATGTTCCGTTTTCTTCGGACAGTTTTAAACTGGCTCCGTGGCATTTTAAAGTACGTTTTCTATTACTGATACTGTTTTTAATAAATTCATTCATTGATTTGGTTTTTTTTTTTTATTCTCATTTTAAGAGCCGAGTCACTGGGTGAAGATGAATTGGTTTTGAGTTTCAATTATTATAATCTTTATATAAAAGTAAATTAAACTAAATTTCAATTAGCAGCTTTTGTACATAGCTTTTTATTCTTGCAACGTAGAACAAGCGACACACTTAAAACGTCATGGTAAGGATTTGATCGTCTGCCTATTTAAAAAAAATACCTCCGACTGGATTGAGCCTGCAACCAGTGTATGTAAAGTGAGAACTAAACTTTCGCATATATATATTTATATATATATATATATATATATATATATATATATATATATATATATATATATATATATATATATATATATATATATATATATATATATATATATATATATATATATATATATCAATGTTTACACAATAATATAACACGAACGATGTGGGTTGGAACGTTTTTGCATTGGCGAAGTATCCATATAACACGATTCCTATCGGGTTACCTTTTATAAATCATATAAATGCTAAATAAGATTTAATTATTAACCAACACCTAAAAATTATAAGTTATAATTATAGTTTGTATTAATTTTAGGCACTTTTATTATTTCCTTAAGGCAACTAATTAAAAATATAAAGCTTTGGTTAAGAAAATTTAGCTTGTAAGGTACAAGCTACCAAGTGGTAAATAGAGGATTACGTTATACTACACAAACGCTTTCAAATCTCTTACCATATTTCCTTGCAGCATCTACTTAATGGGGCTATTGACTTGATTTATAGAGTCGCTTGGATTTGTGACTCGAGATATTCATATAACATTTTATAAAATTGGAATAAATAGTACTAACAATAAATAAAAATATTACTTAATTTTAAGATTTTTTATCAGATTTACTTTTAGAATAACTCCCATATATTGTAACATGTTTTTCCAGCTTTGGTAGACAAAACACGATGTTGAATTACGCCACTGCAGCGTGCAGTGTCTCAAATATGGGCGATAATGGAAGAAGAGAGTGTCCTAACGCTATTTTTCCTCTACCTTCTCTATTAGAAAAAAATTTGCATGTTTCTTGTCATAGAGACTCTATAACGTGAAACATGCTAAATACCTTCTAATTCAGTGACACAGTAATGTAAGAGTTTTATATATATATATGTATATATATATATATATATATATATATATATATATATATATATATATATATATATATATATATATATATATATATATATATATATATATATATATATATATATATATATATGTATATGGCTGATTCTAGAATTAAACAGCTACTTTTAAGATGCAGGATACAAAAAATTATTTAATTTCATGATTAGTAGATATAATATTTGTTAAAAAAATTTGTTCATGTTAGAAAAAATACTTTCAGAAAACATAAAAATTTTTATGCAGCGGGATATAAACTCGCGCCTCATGGAAGCCGTCTAAGCGCTCTGACCACTAAGCCATGCGTTGTTCGTCACGCTGTGTCGAAATTCTTATGTGCTTTTTACTTCTTATTACGTTAGCATCTCTGTATGGAGATTTTAACAATCATTTGACAAGAGAGAATGCTATATTTATTAAATATTTTATTGATTTTTAATAAAGTAATAATCCACACTAAGGATATAATTTGTTTTTATATGTTTTCTTTTAGTATTTTTTTCTATTCTTAGTGTTAGTGTCTTATTTTTAGTATCTTATTTTTTTAATGTAACATATCGCTCGGATTTTGCGTTATAGGTAGGATGAATACAAACAGTGTTATCGCTACGTATATATATTTTCTGATCAATATTTAAAATTATGTATAGAATATTTTAGTGAGAGAGTGCCAGTGCAAGAAAATATGTTTTAAATAGAACTCATAACCATCGCTTAGGTCAGTTACCAACCAACCATCAACCGGCCCTTGCCGAACTACGAATGGCTTAACAAATCGCAATAATAACGAATAAACGAAACGTTCTATATAAAAAAGAAAACACTGGCCTATATATTTACTTGTTATGATAATATCTTATAATTTCACCTCTTTGATTTATTTTGCCCGTTCCTCTGTTGACATTTTCTATACATTTACAATGTACGATCATTCTATATTAAAAATGTTATAAAACAATTTAATCGAATAAATATCAAATCGATTTCTTATTTTACTTATGCCCTATATTTAAGGCAGTACACAGAATAAAAAAAGAACGCCGTATTAGAGATCCGAACGTTTCTCGACAATTTGTATAACTATACGGAAAAGGATCCAATCTGTGTATTTTGCATATATTAACTCTTTCGTTACCTAAGTGACTGACAGACACAATAGACAGAAATTTGGCATGGAGTAACCTTGGGGAGTGTAGGGGAGAGCTAAGGGGGGATTCCTCAAAATTCCCACGGGAAAACAGGCGGATGTGACATGCTATAGGTACTCCACACAAATTAAATGGCATATTATGGCTTATTTATTATAAAATTGCTATTAAAATAAATACCAACAATGTTTATTTAACTTTCGCACATCGGTTCCTGGCGGGGAATACAGATACCATTCTTCGTTCTATACATTTGGCCCATTTGAAAGACATTACGACGCATTCGTTTGGGCAAACCTGAAAAACTAAAATATTTTAAATTATAAACAGTGGAATTACACTGTCACGATTTGTCTGCAACACGCTTTAACCTGCATATAAGAGGGTGGGTCGACGGAACTAAGTATTGAAAGCTGAGCGGGAATCGAACTCAGTGTTTATCACATTTACAGGTATATGTCACATTTATAGGTACACAATGCCATGGTGGCCTCAACAACACGTATCCAAATATTAGATGAGAAAAAAATCGTAACCTCTAAAAGTGGATCAAGTCACAAAATATTCATTGTAGTAATATTTGATTTACTAGAAAAGTTTTAGCGGCAGAGGGGTATCATTTAATAAATTACACTCGCTCGTGTATCGCTAAGATTATTTGTTGACAAAAAAATAATGAATAGACGTATTATTGTGATGTTATCTTGTGCCATTGGAAATACAAGGTATTTTTTTTTATTTTCCCGTAACTTGTTAACAAAAATTTACTAACATGCAGTAATTTGCCGGATTAATAGTGTATGTTCGATATTAATATATAATAAACGTCGTGTTCCCAAAAAAATATATATTTTTTTGGGAACACGACGTTTCGATATATATTTTTTGCTATACTTAGTACACACTAAGAGAGAAGATTTCTCGAAATTTTCTAAATTTTTTATAGTCCACCCAAAGAAAGCTTCGCGTAGATCATATAAAATAAAGCTAAACTATTAAACTGATGAAACGATTCGTATACAAAAATCGATTACATGAGCCATGTTTCTCCACAATTAACAAGAGGGCAACACGTTTATATCTAACAGAAATTAAGGTATAGTTGTGTCACACATTGGATTTGAAACAGAAAAAATTACCCATCAAAATGTCCAAGCAGACACATAACAGACGTATGGCACGTGCCACCCATGCTAACGGATTGAGCAAGTGAATAGGGAATGCCAAAACTAAAGTATTTATGTCATATTGCCATATATGGGCATTGTGCAATTATTTATTATAACAGGTGAAATGGGGTCGACTCGTAAACACAACAGTTGTGAGTTCGATTCTCATCTCCAGGAATGGTATCTTCATTTCGTACGTTAGCTCCGCCACTAGACTAGAAATGTCTCGAAAATTGGGCGGAAAGCGGAAAATGAATGTTCTAGCACTAGGCTCCTTCTATTTATCCTCATTTAGGCGTGACGTTAAAAAAACAGGCAAATTTAAATCTGTATGTTCAAGGCAATGCGGTATCGTAGATAACATCGGTAGATCTTGCTTTTTTTTAATAATAATAATGAAAACGTTTCGGCATTGTAGAAGTAAATGTCACCTGCAGTATGCACTAGTTGAATTAACTTACAATAATGAAAATATAATTCTTAAGATATAAATGTTTTCTAAATAATGGTGGGTAAAATTGTACTAATTCAAAGTATAAAATATAAATGTCAAAAATGAATGTAAATTTTTTTATTAAATTAATATAAAAATTGTGTGTTTGTGTAAAATGATCTAAACAAATAGGTTTGTAGCAGTTTCTTTTCTTATCTCTATAAATTTCAAATTTTTGGATTTTTGATGTTGGTTGTTTGTCCTATATATAGGATTTAATTTAATTTCTTACAAATACGGCAAAAATAAAGCATAAGCGCTTGTATCTTTTAATTAGATTGATTTAGAAATTTTATTTTTCTGTGTTCAAAGGGACTATAGAAGTGGATATTTAATTTGATTATTTTCAATTTGATACCTCCACGCAATATTGAGAAATTGATTGAGGTCCATCTTTTCCTTTAAACTAAAATTAAATTTTATGTTGTACTTAAAAAGTAAAGTTTGTCTATATCGGCTTACATTTTGAAATTTTAATCTAAAGAACTAAGTTAGAAGCAGGCTGTAATTAAAAATCTTCTCTGTGGTATAAGAAAAAAATATCTTTTTATTAGGCATTAATTTATACTTACAAAACATTATATGGTAAACAAAGTAAACACTTGGTTTAATCTAAACATTAATCAGTGTTAAGTTTGTAGGCGAAATGGACTTTTACAGGGAAAGTCTTGAAAATGTATGGCAATAGTAATTGCTTATTCTAAATTTTACTCTTTTGTCTAATACAAATACACATATACAACACAAAATGTTGTACGTAAGTGTCACTTAAGGGCTTTAATATCATAAATCTGTGACCTGAAGAACAGGGAACAGGAATATATACCATATTGAGATGAGTTACGTAAATCACTATATCACTACTATCTACTCGTACATATCTCTAGAAAATAATAATTGTTTCACACTGTATTACGCATATAGCAGTAAAGGGATTTAATTAAGTAAAGATTTTCCATTTGCGATTTGCAAGATTTTGCGGTATTTAACGCTGCACTTTATCCTGTTACCGACTAAGAAATTTAAATAATTCATTTCCCGAAATGGAAATCGAATCGACAACCGTCGCGCATATAGTCAGGATAAGTCTTTTAATCAATATACACACCTCTAGATATAGATATCTATTCCAAGATATGCAACCAGTACATAATACAGATGACGAACACGATCCAAAAGGTGTGCATCGCTCCTTTGCAAAAAACCTTATTGTAAGCAACTGTTTTACAATTTTAAATTTCACCATCAAAAAAATCCTCTAGCACGTATTTCTTGTGATATAAGGCAGAAATTCCTTTAAATTTTATTTCTCTATAGGTATTTTGAAGGTATCGCTAAGGTCGGTAGGCGCGCGTTTTGAATGATAATTCTCAAACCTATTGTCTATAAAAACACTGTAGGATACAAATCCTCAAGCGAAAGTGAACGAAAATGAAGGTGATTACACGTTTATATTGTTTTAGTTGTGTGCTCGTGATTGACAATGGAGGAAAAAAATTAAATCAATTAATATCTATATTATAATTGTTTTTCTTAATAATCTGTATTATTGTTTTTAGTCTGTGAATATATTTAATTATAAAAAAAATATATTAGAACATATATTATAACTATATGAATATATAATAATCTAAGTTCTAAATTTAATATTACAGGAATTTTTGGTATTAGCGTCAATATTGATAGGCGGGGTTGTGTCAGAGCCCCCCGCACCGTACCCACCGAGTGGTTGGAGGCCTAATGGACCCTCGTTCGACTTGCCCCAAAGACAGGTAAGTGCACCTTGATAGGTACTACTTGAAAAGTATTTGTATTTTTTTTTTAAATATAATGACAAGGAAGATGTGAAATGTTTAATAAAGTACTAACGAAACATTAATCTTATTATTTTTATGGTCTAACGCAAAGACATGAAATACTAAACGTGTAATTTCTTGAATTTTTCTTTCATCTGCTCCATTGTTCAAGACATAGTGTACTCAGCAAAAACCTTTTTCTTATTTTCCTTCCATATATTATCTTGATTTGCCGAAATTTATCGTCAAACTGCACATCAATTTAATCGAATACGATTTCAAACTATTATATATTATATATTAAACTAAACTATTATAATATATATTATATTATATACTCTGTTTTAAGCTATATTAAACAAATAGATATGCGTCAGGGTAGGCAGAGAGAACTAAGTGTTCTCCATTCTCCGCTTTCTATGCGAATTCGAGACTGTGTGTTGAACTTGAAGTTTTCCCATATTAAGTGTCATTATTATAACAATATTAAACTGAATGCTGTCAAAAAAGTAAACACTATTAAATAAAAAGCGATTTCTTTAATTAGCCACCACAAAAAGAGCAGTATCTACCTCCAGTGGACCCTAGAAGACCTCTTCCTCCAAACAATTTCGATGACAGCGTTGACGTATCAGTTCAAGGTCTGCCAGTGGTGGAGCAACAGCCTATATTTGAAGTTTCGCCAATCAATGGTCAGCTTTACAACGGACCCAGTATCAATGCTGATATTAGTAAACTCAATCCAAGCTTTCAACAGGCACAGGTTTGTATGAAATACCTATATATCAAGTTAGTTTAATAATATTACTCGAAACAAACAAACAAGGTAATTCTCGTTTGCCATTTTTTTTCATATTTACATACTATTTTTATTAAGGCAATGATTATTATAATTATATCTTATTAAAAAATTGTCTCCGTAAAAAATAGTTTATAATAACGGACATATGTTAGAATGTAGTGTATAAATATCCTGACTAAGATGATTTATATTCTTTATAGTATCAACAACAACTAGAAAAAGCGCGTCAGTTTGAAAGACAAAGACAATTTGATGCAGCACGCGCTAACAATCCTTCAAATGGACTACCAAAGCAACAACCACCAATACTATTCGCTTCACAACCATCAACCACAACAACAACATCAACAACCACACAAAAACCAGAATTAAAAACTCCACAACCAGAACCCACCACCGAATCTGATCTAAATGAGGGTGAAACTTTAGAAAATCCTAAAGATCAAAATGAAAAGGTTTCAGTGGAAGTGTCAAAACAAAACGTACAAGAATTCCGTCCAGAGCTTTTATTGAATCCACTGTCTCAACTAAATTTACAGCCTCAGTTTGTTCCTTTAAGTCAATTTGGGCAACTTAAAGCTGCTTTCTATTATCAACCAGCTGGATATCAAGGGTTTGATGGACCAGCTCACTTATCTGCCTTACCTTCAGTTCTAGCTCAAAGGGAACTTTTATCTCAACAACAACAATTACAAAATCAAGGTTTCGCTCAAAATCCTATAATCGTACAAGAACAACCAGGTCAAGTACAAGAACCTTTAAACCAATACCAACCGATAGTAAGCCAGTATCAACCAATTCAACCACAGGTGCAGGCTTTTCCCTCAATTCAACCACAATCGGTAGTTGTTCAACCACAAGTGGTTAATCAATTACAACCGCAACCGAATCAATTCCCACAACAATCAGATCAATTTGGGCAACAACCGAACCAATTTCCACTTCAGCCTGGTCAATTCCAGCAACCGGCTCAGTTTCCACTTCAACCAGTGCAATTTCCTCAACAACCAAATCAATTTCAGCAACAACCAAGTCAATTCCCACAACAACCAAACCAATTTCCCCAATCAAAAGACGTGGAACAGATAGAACAAAACGACCAGCAAGTTGTATACCAAAATTATCAGCCACAATTTTATCAACCAGCCGACCAATATCAAAATGAACAACAATTATTCTTGGCTCAACCGGGATTGATCAATCAAAATCAATTATATCAACCATTGGTTCAATACGATCAGTCTCAGGCTCAAGTGTACCAAGATCAAAATGCTTTGCAAAGTGGGTTGGAAATAGATCAAGGTAATGATCTGCCAGAAGATGAACAAGAAGATTTGGAGAAGGACGATGAAGGATCTAAGGCTACAGCGGTGGCGACAGCATTTGGTGCTAGGTAAGTAAAGCTACAACTTTTTTTATTTCCTCAAAATATAAGATAGATAAAGGTTTCGTCCATTTTAAAAATATTAAATACAGTGGAAGAACTGGAAAATCTAGAACAATTTACATATTTTTATATTTTTTATCTATGCGGTGATTTATCAGCATTCTTTTAATTATGCGTATTTTTCTGTATAGATATATTAATTGATATTATAATGCCCTCAATATGAATTTGATCTTATAATTGTATATGTCGGCGCTAAGCCAGAGTTTCCATGTTGGGAGGCCATTTTCCGTAATGGAAATATATACTAATATCTAAATCTAAATTGGTTTATTCTCGTGCAATAGTTAGTACAGCACTCTAATAAGAACTCTTGATTTTAAATAAATCAATCCTTTTTATATGATCATAAACAATGTAGCAACTGACACTTCGGTTCAATATTCTAAATTTACATCATAAAGAAGATTACACAAATAAGGTTTTACTTTACAATTATGGTAATAAATAATAACAAGTGAGTTTAATAATTTAAATAAGAATAAAGTTTTCATCTTAGTTTGCCTAAAGCCTATAAACTTTCTTCCATGGACTATGCGATAAAAAAATATATTTATTATAAAAAAAATAAGTATATTTAGTATTTCTTGAGATTTTATAATAATAAATATCCATACTAATTGAGTAGAGCTAGTATAGTCTACATTTAATGGCCTTGTTTCTTTCGAAATAATAAATTTATAAATTGCATTCTGAATACATGATCCGCTATGTTAATTAATTGTGGTCACGACATTTTGTTTCCTTTTAAATGTTTGTTCGTGGCTTATATATATATATATATATATATATATATATATATATATATATATATATATATATATATATATATATATATATATATATATATATATATATATATACCTATTTATATTTTTATTTTTGGTTATTTCTATTTCTGTCGAGAAATCGTTTCTTAATGCTCCCTCACGATACCCAAAGCACCTAGATGCCTAATTTTTGCCTTCCCTGCTTAGTATAAATTTTAGTATTAATTTAAATTACATATTTAAAGTAAACTAGAAAAAACTAGTCATCTGTAACTCGGTCTTTTTTACTATTCTTAATAATAATACTCTATATATTAAGCATTTATTAAATCCAATTAGACCGAGATATAAAACTAATCATATAAATTATTCTATTTAAGGACACAACCTCGCGTGTTCACACGGTATGGAGCGCCCATACCTAAAGTGCAAGCTGTTCCAGAGACCAACGCTGCTGAAGTTCCGGAAGAAGTAAGTATAATCATATATATATATATATATATATATATATATATATATATATATATATATATATATATATATATATATATATATATATATATATATATATAATCCCATATAAAATAAGATCCCAGAAATATGACATTGCACATCCATCCTCAACAACGCGCGCGGTACTACTAAATTATTTAATATACACATTTATACAATTAGGAATTCTATTCCTATCAAACATCGCCCTGCTGTCACATAGTAGTTGATTGTACTTAAATAAGGTACTATTTTATTAATAATATCTATATCTATATATCTATATATCTTTATTATTAACATGTTATCTATATTAAAAATAAATATAGATGTAAAATAAGTAACACCAGCTAAAATTTTAGAATTGTAGAATTTTATTCTATATAAAGTATAAAGCTAAATATTACAATATATGGGCACATTTTAATTTGTATTTGGACCTATAAAACGTAAAATTCAATTTGAATTTGAAATTTTGACAAATTCAGTTAGTAGTGCTCTACTACTCTCCTCAAAAATTTTTTCGAATACGATCTCAATTTTTTTTCTACCTATTTTTATAATAAAATAGAAATTTGTTTTTCAGTCTGAAAACGAAGACAGTCCCGCAGTAGCTCAAGCAACAGCTGTAGCCAGCGGTCGTAGAAACGCTAGGCTAAGGTAAATTATTATTTAATAACAAGTTTTTTAGTTTGTACTAAATCCTACATATACCTGGGTAGGATAGTGAACCTAATGACCAGACACTCCGCTCTCCGACTTCCGCTCGAAGTCTAAGCAACGCCTGTTAAGTGATGGAACTGAAAGTCTCATTTTGGTTTATTGTTTATTGTTTCAGTTATTTGCGCTTATAGAAATTATAATAATAATTATTATTTGTTTGTACTTATTATGCTACTTAGAAATAAACCCACAAAATTACAATATTAGAATATTGTTAGTTAAATATGTACATAAATGACAAAGCCTTTATTTGTTTTAGTGTCGACCATAATTTGTTATTTATAAGGCACCGTATTCAGTAAGAGGGAATAGTGGTGTAGTAATTGTGGGTTCAATTCCCGCTAGAGGCAATTATCTATTTTCATTACCCTATTCCAATAAGACAGTGCGTTGTTTAGTTCCGCTACTCAAGGAAAAGCGGAGAACAGAGTGTCTTAACACTAGGTCCTAACTACACTGCTATAGCGTGAAGCTAAAAAAAATATCATATAAGATATATTTGTATTACCTTCCAGAAGTCGCCGCGTCCGTCCAGTCTTCACTTTAGACAGATCCGGCCATTTAGTGTTGGCGCAACAACAATAAATTATAAAAAAAAAAATGTATTAATATTTAGGTACTGTTCAAATATATCACCAAAATAAAAGTTTCACTTTATTCATTATTTATTATACCGATAGACAAAATAAATAAATAAATAAAATTTATCTACTTTGTTTTATTTTCATAGATGTTTTTATATTTTAAAGAATATTTTTTTTATGTTGATATCAACTAAGCTAAAAAAAATATTAACCGCTACACGAATACCCCTTGTTCTCTA
This sequence comes from Dione juno, assembly GCA_037127375.1. NCBI lineage: Eukaryota > Metazoa > Arthropoda > Insecta > Lepidoptera > Nymphalidae > Dione > Dione juno. The sequence goes on along the minus strand of JAXRJS010000092.1, from coordinate 5,047,758 downwards.
CAAAAATCATTTTAAGCAATTTAAAGGTACACAATCTATGTTTATGCCTAAAGCCTTGTGGTTTTCTAACATATATACAATATTCAGGTTTAATATATAAAAACATACATGAATGTATATGTAGATATGTGTCACTAGATAAGTGCGTTTATTCTTCTCTGCCATATTAATTATTGTAAGTGGAACTCCTTTTGGAAGTCGGTTAAAAATAACTTAGCTGTGTCGTTTAATTCTTGACGGAACTTTAGTTTGTTTTTTGATTGATTTTCTATATTTAATAATTTTTTGAACCGTTGTGCTTTTTTTTTTAAAATAAAATAAATAAATAAATCTAATTAACTCTCTCTAGTACTCGCGCACTGTGGGTTCCGTACAAAATGTATGTTTGTAAGCATAATGTTAAATTTGTGGATATATGCACGCATTCTGTATGAAATGAACTACGCAAATAAGTTTGTAATGGTGTTTTTTCTGTAAATTAAATTTTTTGTGGACTTTACCTGTACTTGTACAATAAGACCTAACTTGCCAAATTTTAAAATTAAACGGTACGGTTTTGTTTAGAAAACGAAGCAATAACGTCAATGTTTTGATTGCATTGACTTAGAAGATTAATTTGGTACGTGACATACAGACAGACGGAAAACAAAGTGATCCTATAAGGATTCCGTTTCTTTTTTGCGGCCAAAATGTAAGAGTAAGTGACTTTTTTTTGTCTACGAAGAAGTATCTATATTAATGTCGCAAATACTAAAACTTTTCTATTTTTTATTTATATGAAATTTACCATATCATTTTCAACAAAACAAGACAACTGTATATCGTAAACAAACCTAAACAAAATACCGGCACACTAACAATTACAAACATATTTTCCCTCGCAAATCTAAAGGGGAACGTTAAAAATCGATATTTAATCAAACTTTTGGTCTCGAATCTCTCGAGTGTAACCGATTCCTTTCCCCTATCCATCGAAGTACAAGGTATTGGCGCTTTAATTACTTCTAACGATTCATCCCTGTTTTCCTCCTTCACGACATCCTTCAATCTGTCATTATTATATATTTTTGATAACATTTCGTCAAGTATTTCCGTCTGAATCAAAGCGCATTGCAAATTTTCATCTAAATACTTTCTCGGCAAATCTTTTTCTATATCTGTAGCGTCAGATTTTTGTTGTCTCTGACTTTTTGTTTCCGTTGCAGGTTTAACATGTTCAAACTTAGACAAAATATCTCTCATTTCGTTTCCAACTTTCTCAATCAACGATTGCTCCATCCTTTTCATGGTAATATCAATAAGTATCAACATTTTGTCCCATAAATCAGTTGTTGGTGTATAATTACGGGATTCTTCTGAACAAGCTCTTTTTTGTGATTGTTCTATTTCAGTAATGACCTCTTTGATAGCGCTTTCATTTGGCAATACAATTTTTTGAGGATTACCAGAATCTTCGGTAGAAAATGATTTTTGGGTTACGTTTTTGAATAATGTTTCATAACTTGGCACATCTAGCGTTTTAGTATTTAATACGTCATCAGGTCCTGCGACCAATACATTACTTATATTGTTGTTAACTTGGTTATGCTTACTTTGAGATGTAACGGGAAACATTCCCATATTGATTATAGTATCTATCAATGGAGGATTTTGGTTTTGACTGGAAATTTCTATTGTAATTGATTTTAATGTATCGTCTGCAGGTCCAGTTAAAGTCTTATCAGAATCCAGTTTACCAGAAAATGGACTTGTTATGATGAAGGTTGTACTCTCATTGGTAGGATAAGATCCTATTAGAGTAGTGCTGCTGTTTTGATCATCTTGTGACGAATCTGTGAATGATATAGAAGTGTCACATTGACTTAGAAAACTTTCAGCACTTGTTAGTTTCTCTCGATATATAGTTTTACGTTTCGTCACGCTTAATTGATCTTGATCTAGTATAGATCTGTTATTGATTTGAGCAGCAGCTACTTCAATAATATCATTTTTGTAAGGACATAGCCGTTTATTTTCTCTTATATTATTCTCAACTTTATTCTCTATAAATTGATCATTTTTACAATTTAGCACATTTTCTTTTTCTAAAATTGGCATTTCTATAACAGAATTAATGGAATCTGAATTAAAATCTTCAGAAAATTTACTATTTTCCCGAGTTAATGTGCTTCGGCTAGAGTTGCTCTCGAAAGATATTGCGTCTGTTACTGGTTTGTCTTTCAGTAAATTTTCTTTGGCTAGTATATTTCTTAGCACTCTCGTGCGAGATATAGTCTCCGATATAGAGTAAGAATTAAATAGACCATGAATAAGATTATTTTTATGAGTATTCATCTGTAAGTATAAGTTTCTGTTTATTTTATTTGTTCTAGGTTTATGCTTAAAGTACACTCTTTGAATACGAACTACACGAGTATATTTTTTTGCTTTAACTTTTGTTTTTTGCTTCTCACTAATTTTAGGTGAAATTTTGGCAGCATTAAATATTATTTCTGTCTGACTGTCCACAATTACTTTAGAATCGATCTCAGTTACCACTAAATTTGAATTTCTTCGAAAAATATCCATTGATTCAAGTATCTTGTCTTTGACATCTATTATGCAAGATTTTTCTTTGGACTGTTCCATTACAATTTTTTCAATAAAATATACAGATTCTGTAAAAATAATGTTATATAAATTACCAACAACTATGAAATAAACGATATTGTTTGTAAATAGTTTTTATTGTAATAAAATAAGCCTTTATATTGTACACTGGATGAAACTTAGGATCGGATATTAAGTAAATAATTTAACAAGAGTCGTACCACAAAAACAAAGTGATTAGAGACCACATAGTAGGAAGAAAAAAAAAATTAAAATAATAATAAATTGAGCAAATAATATTAATATATTTTTACGCTATATCACAAAACATTAAAATCCTAACTCATCGAAAGTGTAAGTAGGTAAATTTGTAGCATATTTTGCTGTATATATGTTAAATCGATGTATTTTTGTTTGGGGTGGGTATATCCAATCTTTAATCACATAGAAATATACCACCCATAAAAGTAATGTCAGTGGTATCCACACAAGAGCACCGTATAAAAAACCTCGCGTGAAACCAAATCTTTGTTTATCTTTCATAGTGTGTCTCTCGCAAGACTTTTCAATGTCTATACAAACCGATGAGCAGTTTTCGCCATCATCGCAAAGCTCACATTGAATGTCGGGTTCATAACTTCTGTTTGTGCAAGTAGCATTAATACAATCTTCACTATATTTAAGAATGTACGAGGGTCGTATATGGTGGAATGTGTTTCTACAAGGTATGGATATATACGACGCATTGCATGGTCTCGCATAGCCCGAATAATGTATATAATCGTCACAGTAAAATGCTAAAAGTTTTTTCTCAGAACCAATGGAAACTTCGAAGAGAGATTTTGATTTTGGCAAGGAGCAAGTCAGAGCTTCATCTACTGCCGTAGCTGTATTATATTCAACAGTGGACGTCATATCAGTCACCTTCAATACGGACTCGCTATTAATTACATTATATGAAGTAGCTTTCTTTATAAGTCGCGGATTATATTCTCTAGGGTTTTTACGTCTAGGCTCTTTTCTTAATTTTAATCCAGAAACTATTTGGCTTTTGTTTGAAAATTGGACACTTTTTGACAGCTTTTCATCTGTTATAACTAAATTTGTTTCAGTTTCAGTTTTCCTTTCAATATGTTTGGTAATTAATTTTTCCGTTACTGTCGCTAATGATTGCACCATTGTTTTAAGTTCGCTTATATCTTGGGCTACTTTTGAATCTCTAAGACTGCTGTTCTGTGATAAAAATTTTTTTATATTTTGTTTGTCACATGTATTTGTTACAGTTTCTCTGTGCATTATGTATTTAGTCACACTAGCCGCACTATCTAGCAAGGAAATAATATTTTTATGATCATCAAACGTAGACTCTGCTTCTTTACTTGATAGTTTTGATGACATGTCTTCAGTTACTAAAATCATATTCTGATTTTTAGGTTCACTGTCGACATTTTCCTCATGAATTTCTTGGGGTTCCAGGTTGTCATCTGGTTTCTTTTCTTGCGATGGGTAAATGTTGACATTCACATCTAACTTGAAATTATTGCTACCTTTGAAATTTGAAAAATACTTAAAAATATTTTGAAAATTCTGAATTATTTCCTTCTCTTGTTGTGCAACTTGACTGTTATTATGTTGTTTCAATAAGCATGTATATTTTTTAGACTTGAAATATCTCGAATACCGATATTTTGTGATACGTTTTTTACTTCTCTTCTTTTGTTTCTTTCCAGAACCTACGGAAGATGGGTCTACCGTGTCACGGTTATGATTCTCTTTATCACTTGGTATTTTGTTCACAGTTTCCAGTAGATTAATTTCATCATTTTTTACAGGCGGAGATTTTTTTTTGCAAAATATCTTTGATTTTGAATCAGATAGTATGTTTAAGCAAGCGATATGCTTATAAATGTCAGATTTTTTTATTTTAGGACTATTTTTTGAGGTCTTGAATGTATCGTGTCTGTAGGTAGCACAATGTTTAACCAAAGAATTTGTTCGTAATATCAAAAAATCTAAATTGGATGAATTGAAAACGTAAACGCTGGAGTTGTTTGAAGATACCAATATTCTTTTATGACGAAATTTTCCAATTCTACAGATCGAGCCCTTGGTCTTTTTCATATTATGCATATTTCTTGGAAGGCTAAGTGTTGATATAATTTTTAAATGTTTTCCACTCAAAGGTATAGTCAATGAAGAGTTTCTGTTTTTAGTCTTGACAATTTTTGCCTCAAGTGCAAGATCATGTGAAGAAAATGTTCGGGATTCTGAATTATGGTGTAGATTTTGGTCCGTGTCTGTATCAAGTGTATATGTATGCGACGATGGCGTTTCATCTCTTTGTAAATCTATTTGATGTAATATGGAATCGAGAACAGATTCAATTTTTTCTTTCGTATCATTATTTTCTATTAAATATGACCTTATCCAATCATTGAGTAAATGTTTGAGATTTGCTACAACTAGCGAAGTTAAATTAATACTTAAATTAGTGTTCTCTAGAACATTCTGGTCACTGTCGCCGCATGCACTCGTATCACGATTATGTTCTTCTAAATTACTTATTTCAGTACGATTCATGGAATATTTAGACTTTTGCTGCGAATTTGCATCACGGTTTGTCAAAAGTTTCTTTTTTAAGTGAGTTCTGAGAATGCAATAATCAGTTTCAATACTTAAGTCCCGTTTAGTCGATCCGCTGTCTTCGTAGCGGCTGTTACGAGGAAAGTTCTGTTTTAGTTGCAATATCAAGCTTTTCGTGAAAAACTGTGATGCACCCGAGCATGTCTTGGAGTACGTACATAATGTATTATTTGAATTTTTAAATATTACTTTAGCTGTATTTTCTTTTAACTCGTAATTTTCTTTTTTCGTCATGTTGTCCTTGACTAACTCAGCTTCTACACTGTCTTCGATCTTCTGTAATGAAAATTCTAGTATTCTATTCAACTTCTAACAATTTCTCGCCATGGGTTACCCATTATTATCGATACAAGTTTCTTTTTGTTTAGGATTTTAATGTTTATTAAACAAGTAATTTAAATGAAAGTTATTGTAAATATTTCTTAATAGATACTTACAATTTGATGAATTATTTTTTCATTGTTAGTACCAATCAGTTCAAAATTATAAAAAAATAAATATAAAATCTAAATGCTAGAAATTTTTCCAATCCATGACATTAGCAATATTGATATGTCAAAGAACAAATGAGCATTAGCCGGTTACACTCTACAGTGTTTCTATAATAAAAATATATTATACTAGAGTATCGACAGATAGTATAGCACATATAGCTTTTAGCTATAAATTATAATATGTTATTTTTTAATGGACATCCGCCGTGGTTTAGTGAGCTTTTGATTGACATGGTTATGAGTCCTCTTCAATTGAGTAAAAGCATTATGTTCATTCCCTCACTCCGGTAGATAACCGTTCCACCATTCAACACTTAATGCCTGGAAAGTAGCGAACGGAGTGTCTTAATATCAGGTTCTATCTGCTTCACGCATTGTCCCGTATACAGCAGCGTAGATAGAGGGAACCTAGTGTTAAAAAACTTTATTCCCCACTTTCTATCCAATTTTCGGGACATTGCGTGTTGTGGCAGATCTCAATGCCGCGTTTTGTCTTCTTACGAGAGCAAGGAAATTAAATATCATTCCCCGAGTTGGAATCGAACCCACGACTGTCGTGTTTACAGTCGGATGTTGTGCCAAAGGACACGACGGCCTCAGAAAATGAAAAAAAAAATAAAAAAAAAATAAAATGACACACATAAATAACCCGTGTAGTAAGAATACGTTATAAGAATAAGAAAAATTGTAACAAAAACATAGTAAATCTCATATATGAAGGAGAATCGTACTAATTAGGTCAAGTGCTATATCCCTTTAGTATCATGTCATGATTAGATAAGTGGCGTAAGCGATAAGATACAAAAGAAAAGCTTTTATACTAGCTACTGACAGATTTTGTTGTTCATAGGAATTTGGATGTCTTCCGTTGAAGAATATGTTGTGTCATACGTTTGTTTTTTACCATTTCCTATAAATATTTTGACCGCGTTCCCATAAGGTATTTTTAATAAATAAATACCCTAAGTATTTATTTATTAAAAACTATTATATATAAATTTTAGTTACTAATATTTATATGTAATTATACGCTTGCTGCTTAGTTTTAGGTGTCAAAACATCCTTTCTAAATTATGAATTTTCCATAATTGCTCTCTTATAGTGCTCACTTTCGCTCTACAAAGAACTTATCGGCAAAATTTAACAACTCAATGTACAGAGGTTCAGGCTGGTAACATATAAAGATATTCTCGTATATGTCAATCTTGATATATAAAATTTTGTTGACAATTCATATACAGGTTATCTGGCACTTTTCCCATAAGCAGTGTATTTTAACGTCACATTTAATTTATTTAAAAAAATGTCCTTTTAAACATCCTAAAAAAAACACTTGCACTTTGTTTCATGTAGCATAGTGTGTCTGTAAACGGAATGGTCGTAGGTTCAATCCCCGGAAGGAATGATCTTGTTTAAATAATTCCCTTGGTCTAATAAGTAACGCGCGGCGTTGAGTTCCGCTACTTCTGCTACAAGTAGTTTCTTGAAACCTACCCTGTTATGCTAGTAAAAGAGTAAACCTGTTTTTTTTCTTTATCTTTGACATATACTCGTATACACATAATATATAATATATGTATACAGCGCCAGAAATACTTTTATATGAACATAAAACATCAAATTGCATAGCTTAATAGATTAAAATATATCAATGCTAATATCAATGTTTAAATATTTAAAACAATTTAAAATAGTGTACAAATAGAAGGATGGTGCATTTAAACTTTTTCATTTTTCTAAACATCGTTAGCTCTATACGCAGCAGTGGATTGCTTTTGTTATATAGGCCCAAAGATATAACGCGGGAATGCGCGTTTTCTAGACGCCTTCGCTATGACATATCTTTTGGAATGGGAATGTCTGATACTGTTACTTTGGTAAAGTTATTAATAAATATATTTACCATTTTGTTAGCGGCGGACGGTGAAAACGGTAAAAATGGTGGTTTCGACCTGCACTTGGTGGAACGATTTGAAATACGGGCGGAAAGTGTAGAACTGTTCTCTCAGCTCACAATTCTATGCGGCATAAAGCGTGAATATGAAAAAAGAAAAATGTTGTATTATATATACTGCCTTCGTGGCTCAGTGTCTAGTGTTAGGGACAAAATAAAAAAAAAACACATACAAAAAAAGTGTGCTACATCAAATTTGGCCCTGAAAAAACATCAAGCGTTGCCAAAATGATTGCATAAAGAACTAAATTTACCCATATACCAAGAAGAGTTCTCACCAAAAAGAAATTAAATTAAACCAAAAACCCATTCCCAAAACCAACCACTCAAATACCAATTACAGGTGTTCCGTTCCTTGAATGACATTGACTACGAATGTCTTGTAGAAATCGTGACATCCTCCAACCAGTACCTGCTAGTCGTGGTGCGCTACCCCACCACTGTCGCTTCAAATTGCGCAGTCAATAGAGATGCTGTGACCGTTTTAAGGAAATGGAGATGCGTTCGACTTTGCGATTTGTTAGAGCGAGATATATATTCGCCGTATTTCATTTTTCATGTGCGTGATCGATTACGCTTCATGTTTAAGAGTAATAGCAGTATTAATACTGATTTGAATGTGAGTATTTATCTTTGGTTATGTATATAGTATATATATGTATGTATATATATGTATGTATATAGTCTATATATATATGTATATAGTACATTGAGAAGGAGATTTTAGGCTTTTCTGTTGTTTGATCTCCACTCTCCAAATTTTATAAACCGCTTTCGCTAAGACAATGTGTGGCGTTGAGTTCCACCAATCAGCATTCAATATTTGGAGATCTGGTGGAAATAAAATAGAACTTATATAGGCAAATGAATATACAACAAGGCCTATATTATAGGAAGGGTTTATAATAGAGGTAAATTATGTTAATGACCCTTGTCATCATTTATATTACAATATATTAACGTAAAAACAAAAAAAATATGTAAAATTGTTAAAATTTGAAATATACATATTAACGTCACTTCTTCAGAGGGAACCGTAGGTAGAAGGGAACATTTCTCCACTTTCCGCCTTGCGAGGTATTAAGTGTTGAGTGGGGGAACTCAACGCCGCGCTTTTCCATGTTGCCAGAACAAAGAGTATGATATATTTTAAAATAACATAACGCTATTGTTATTCTTCTTCTTCTTCTTCTTCTTGGCATTAGTCCCGGCTTTTGCCAGGGTCTGCCTTCCGACTAAGCCTACTCCACTTTGCACGGTCTTTAACATCCTCAGTGGACAATCTATTGGCTCTCATGTCTTGTGTCACGACATCCAGCCATCGCTTCCTTGGGCGTCCGGGTGGTCTAACTCCAGGGACAGACATGTTATTATCTTATATAAATAATTTTCAAATTTACCCCTTCATGATATTTCATAATTTCAAAATTATAATGTTTCCTTAATTTTTTTTTACATTAGAAGCTAATTAGGGTTAAAGTGAGAAGCAAGCAAGCCTAAAAACTAACATAAAGATAGGTATAAAATAAGCAAATTTTTGATTCGATTTTTGAAGGAGACAGTGTATTTATAACTAAAAAGTTTCAAGTACCGAGTTCTAAGTTTCTGTAGACTGTAATATTATAAGTATATCTAAGTAATATAATCTGTATACAACATTGTTATAATTTAAGGCGAATTTCTATCAAGTAACTGTGACGTCAGCCCGAGCAGCGCCTCTGCGGGGATGTAACAGGAGGAACGAGACTCTTTGTACTGTTGAAGAATCCCACTTTTGTTTCACCTCAGGCGTTGTCTGCGATGGTATTAAAAACTGTGGAGTCGATGATTGGTAAAAACTCTAAAAATTATATAATATTATGGCATATTAATACAATATATATATATATATATATATATATATATATATATATATATATATATATATATATATATATATATATATATATATATATATAGCTGTCATGGTACGCTCGAAACGTCATAAATAAAAAAAAAAGTAGCACCTTTACTATTTCATATTTAGGACGAGGACCGTCGTCGCGCAGATGCGACAGCGACTGCCTGTAAAGGTCTCTGTTTGTGGGTTCGATTCTCACTCGTGGATAATTAATTTTCTTCGCTCTGGCGTCAAGGCAAAGCGCGGCGTTGAGTTCCGCCTCAAAAGGCACGGTACGGAGTGTCTTAACTAGATTCCTTCAACCTACGGTTCCCTCTGCCTACCCTGCTATGTGCAGGATACAGCGTGAAGCTAACGAACTAAGTAGCTATTTACATCCTAGAAATCGAAATAACAGGTAGCGACTTAAATGTATATAATTATTTTCTATATATATATATATATATATATATATATATATATATATATATATATATATATATATATATATATATATATATATATATATATAAATATATATATATATATATATATATATATATATATATATATATATATATATATATATATATATATATATATATATATATATATATATATATATATATATATATATATAAATTCATTTAAAAACAATAAAACACGTAATGTCAACACAGGAACACACTTACTTTCTTTTGCTAAGTTAATAACACAGTACATGGGTAAATAAAAAAATGTGTGTACAAATGTGTAATAAATATTTAAATACGCAATGTAGCTTACAATGAACAGTTTAATTGATCAAATGTGGTATTTCATTCAGTTGCGGTTAAACATTTAATAAATCAAAAATATATACTGCAGTGTAAAATTAAGTAGTATAGTAATATATTTTTCTATAAGATTTTCGTAATTTCTATATATTTTAAATTTGTAGTTGAAACCGAGTTGAAAAAAACTGTAGTTGAAACCGTTTCAAAGTCGTGTTTCTAAAAAAGTATGTAATCCAATATATTTACGCGATTAATCCGGTAAAATTGTTTTACTTAATATTAAGTAATTTATAGCTAATATAAATAGAATTTGAGGGTGTCGTGGAACATCAGTACAGTATCTGCATATAAACGCGACGGCTGTGGGTTATATATATATATATATATATATATATATATATATATATATATATATATATATATATATATATATATATATATATATATATATATATATATATATGTATATATATATATATATATATATATATATATATATATATATATATATATATATATATATATATATATATATATATATCATCTCAGAGGGTGTCTAGCCAATTATCTGTCCGATATTTGGTTTCCGGCATACGGGTACGCGACCCCGGGACCTCGAGCCACCACTTTCATAACCCGATCCAATCCATGTAAGTGGTGTCCCTCCCCTATATTCCAAGTCTTTCTGCCTCTTATTCCCTTTCCTTTCCTGGTTTCTCCCAGTAATGGGTTTGGAGGTCAGATGGCAATCGCTCCACAAAAAAACCACTTCGCCACTCATATGGACCGATTGGTCTTAGTCGGAAGGCAGACCCTGGCAAAAAGCCGGGACTAATGCCAGGAAGAAGAAGATATATATATATATATATATATATATATATATATATATATATATATATATATATATATATATATATATATATATATATATATATATATATATATATATATATATATATATAGCCCACCTATGCCAGCAAATTTTATTTTAATATAATGTACTTGTATTTTTTGTGTGCAATAAAGTAAAGTACAGAATATAAAAAGTAATTTACTGGTATAAATAAATATGTACAAAGCTTAATATGATTTTAGAGGCACAACTTTTTCAATAACTTGTCAGCTTTATGATGTATCCTGTATATAACAGGGTAGTCTAGTACTACTGTTATAACAGGGTAGACGTTACGTTGAGAGGCGGAACTCAACGCCGCGCTTTAATTCGTTCTATCAGAGCGATGAAACAAAATAAACTGCGCCACGATTTACACTTTAATTAGTTTATTGTGATTCCCGCTACCAGTTACGTTTATTTAGGTATTAAAATGTATATATATACACTTTATAATCTAGGCCGAATTTCTAAATCCAGCACATATAAGCCTAAAGCATTTAACAGAACTAGACTATACTAGAATATATTGGTTTAGCCCAAGCCTATCCGCGTAGCACAAATCAATTCAGTATAGAATAAATTTTGCTTGAAATTAAGTCATCTTTAAAACGGGTCACAGGTTCGATGAAAGGAAATCGCAATGCAATTTACCAGTGGAGAGGCTCGGCTATGCACCCGTTATAGCTGTAATGGCGGCGTTAATTTGCGCCTTTATAGCTGGAGGACACGCTCTCATGAGGATACTGCCTTCTCCCGCCCAATCCTTCTTTATATTCAACGCTAATGAAGACAATCGTTTCTGTATCGACCCCCTTTTAATACCAGGGGACGGTGCCCCGGAAACGGAAAAGTTTAAGCATTTGTCTATTATACCGGTATTTAGTTACTATATACTCGTATCTACGAGTATGTTTTATATATACTTACTATATACAACTTATATATGAGATCGTGGTAGCGTAGTGACACAGCTTGACGGTACGATTTCTGCCACTTAACAATGCTTTACACAATGTTTTGAAAATTGGGCGGAAAGTGGGGAATAGAGTGTCTTAATACTAGGTTCCTTCTGTATACCCTCCTATATACGGGATATAACGTGTAGCTTTTCTATATATAAATATTAAGCCAATCTAGCCAATAGTTAATATTTAAAATTTAATAAAATGTACTATATGTTAGTATTGAAGTAGATTGCAGATTTTTTTTTATATATTTTTATTATAGTTTTTTAAATCTTTTATAGGACGTTCCCATCCAGTTACGTCAGAGAATAGGCGAAGGCACAAAATTTTTATATGTTGTTATTAAATATATATCATCTTTCCTTTGTGTAATCATAACATTTTTAAAATAACAAATAACTTACTGTTTAGGTAAGCTTATCATCCGATAGTAATGGAGACGGGCAAGGCTCTCAGATAATAGAGATGCAAACTTTGAACAGAGAAGGAAACGTAGAAGAAAAAGAAGAAGAAATAGACGAAGAACTAGAAGAAGAAGAAGACGAAGGAGAAGGAACTTCTAAAGAGGAGGAATTAATTTTTGAATCTAGATCTTTTGCAATTACACAGGTGAGAATTTAATGTCGACTTTGACACCTTGAAGCCACATCCTGTATGGTAAGCAGAGAAAACCTAGTGTCAAACTTCTCCGTTTTCCACTCTCTGTCCAAATTAGAGAATTCTATGTTAAGTCACGGAACTAAACGGCGAATTCGAATTCGAACCCTCTGAGTGAATTTCTCCCCAGCGACCATTGTTTACAGTCAATCAGTATAATAATTCTATTTTACTTAACAACGTCAATTTTAATTGATATAAATAGATTCCATATTCATTTAAACATAAAACCTATCTGAGATAAACGTACAACTGAAGGTGTTAAATTAACTCCACATAATATATTTCTAGAATTTTTCACCTGTAAGCGCTAGGAAGAGTACGATAAGATCGTTGTCAGAGAAATTTCATAAGAAATTTAATTTAGCCAGATATGCTACAAAACAATTCAGTTCAAAGAAAAAAGGAAAACCAAGTGTAATATAAAAATATAAAATATTGCCCGCCGTATCCCGCATATAGCAGCGTAGAGAGATGAAACTTAAGTGTCCAGACACTCCGTTCTCCATGATCGGACCAAGTTTACAGATATTACGTATTGGCTTGCGGAACTCAACACCGTGAAATCTATAAAAATAATTCTAATAAATAATATTATATTTTTTAGCAATTTTGAGTAGTTGTAAAAAATACAAAAAAAAAAATACTAAAAATTTTAACAAGTAAAATGAATAAATAAATTTATATGAGAACGTTTATGTTGTATTATTTGATCTCTGTGGTGTATTTTAGTTGTGGGTTCATATCCAATGAATATTATATGAACTTACGGTTCCGTGGCAAAAGAACGTCCCTAAAAAAATCTGAATTTCAAACTTAACAAGTACTTAGAACTTATTACAGAACTGACCAAATAGGTTTAGAGCTAATTTGAATGCGATAGAAGTAGCGAGAGGTATAAAAGCGAAATCTCTATAATTTGCTAAAAGCTTTCGGCCTGTCGAAATCAATTACTAATTCATTTCTAGAACATACTTCGAAGGCGGCACTAGTAGAATAATTTCGAATTTGATTAGGTAGTGGGAGGGGCAGAGGAGGTGGCACATTTAAACCTACACCTGGGTCACAAGTCCCAGGCGCTGACCAGAGCTCCTCTTCCTCGGCCCGACACTCGCACGGTGAATCCATGAAATGCAAAGTAGTTTCTTCTCTATATATATTTACCTTCATTTAGCGAGCCTATTGTGCTGAAGTGGGAATGCGTCTAATTAAACTTGATAGGTGTGGGATCCCCATTCCCCTCCATTATAAAGTATAAAAATCTTTAGAACACCAAAAAATAAAATGGGAAACCCTTACCATTGTAATATACTAGAAATATATTAAATAAAAAAAATAATATTACCTATATATCCATTTAATGAAATAAAAACATCAACACAAAAATCTTATTTTAATAACATTAACGCTAAATAACATTGGTAATTAAAGTAATAGTAAAAGCGAAAAGAAAACTTTAATACCGCAGCTTCCATTTGTGGGGTTGCTAACCTAATCGTCATCGTCTTCTTCATCTTCTTCATCTTTCGTTTGCTCGACAGCTACCTCTTGCTGCAATAAAATATTAAATAAGTAATATCTCATAATATTATTAGTGTGCTTAATGCAATGCAGAAATTATTTCATAGTAAAACTAATATGCATTGGGGTATACTAGGCTAAGCAAAAAAAAATAAAAATATTTTTTAAAATGGAGGCAGAGAGAACGTGGTGTAAAGACACTCCGTTCGCAACTTTCGCTCGAATTCAAGACATAAAATAATCTACAAACATATACATACATACATATATATATATAAATATATATACATATATATATATATATATATATATACATATATATATATATATATATATATATATATATATATATATATATATATATATATATATATATATATATATATATATATATATATATATATATATATATATATATATTGTGTGGCCATCTCGGCGGAGTCAGGAGGCGGAGGCCTAAAATTGTACACGATGGTTGTGAATTCGATGTCTCGAAGAAATTAATTATAATTATAAAAAAAATAAACAATATTTCGAATTCGGGCAGAAACCGGAGAACGGAGTGTCTTGACTCTAGGTCATTTCTGCCTACCTTGCTATACTCGTATGTGAGATAAAGCTTGAAGCTTTCAAAAGCTCACAAACTACAATACAAAATTACACAGAGCATTTAAACTAAAAAATGAATCAAAATGAATAAGGCAACCTCATTGCTTAAGACGATCCCTTCCAGGCAACCTTCGGATATTGGAGTTGTATAGAAAGGTAGATGATGCATTAAATCATAGGATTACATAATATAACATATACGTACAATATATGTTAGATTTTTTTATGTTTAATTTATTTTAGATTCATAAAATACATATAAAACATAAACAAAAGCAAAAAATAAGAAAGCTAAAGATAGAGCGCTTTTTACAACTTTAACTCCACAGTAGCTTAATATTACTTGAAAATGAAAATATGAAAAATAATTACAAGACCAACAACTAAATGTTCTAGTTCTAGTTCTAGTTCAACAAATGTAAGGCTATTTACCATAAAATGACGTGAAATTTCTATTATATTATATATCTCAAAACATTTGCCGTTTCAAAACTGAAGCAAATGCACAGCAAAAATACGTAAAGTTTTTGTAAAAGTGGTAAAATTTAACTTTAAGTACCTCTTCCTCCGCTTCGGACTGGACCTCAACTTCCTACAATTATAGTCTTATGTTAGTCTAGCTATTGTTATTAAACTACCGCAGTTTTGTTCTATTTTCGACTAAAATAAGGGGTAGAAATGTACAGAAATATGCAGAAATAAGGTTCATTTTGGATACGACTGGTTTGAATTTTCAGTTCGCTTCCAAAATAAACAGTATGCCGTTATGTACTTGAAGATAACATAAAATGTTGATAATAGTTGCTGCGGAGACAAGCGAAAGGAACTGTGGGAAATGTGTGGCACATTCAGGATTGTTAAAGTATAGCTTTTATATTTTTGTATTTGAGACGAGTACATAAACAGTATAAAATTTTAAAGCGCTTTTGGTTTCTACGCTATTAAGATATCATATTGTAGCTTTATTCCATTCTACATTTAATATAAATATTTATTACTTGACAATTTTTGTTTTTGTGGAAACATGTCTATTACAAAAAAGAAAAAAAAGAAAAATAGGAATAGAACCTACAACTATTCCGAAAGCATCTTACTATATAATAGCATTATTATATATATTTAATACATTTTTTAAAAGAATTTCACTAAGGATCTTCAAATTCTTAAAATAGAAATATATTATAAAAACCTGCACTTCCTCTTCTTGAACTTCTTCTTCTTCTTCATACTCATCTCCGTAGCCCACTGGGAAGAGAGTGAGGCAGTCTCTTTCTCCACTAACCACGTCATGACTGATGTAGCACGGGTTCAGTCCAGCCAGTTGTAAGAGTGGCAAGCTTCTTTTCCTCGACACCATCACTGCTAGGCGATCTTTCCTAAAAGCCAGAAAAATTATGAAAATTTAAAACAGTTATATATTATTAAGTGCCTATATTGAGGCGCAGTGGAAATTGTGTAGTCAAATATATATATATATATATATATATATATATATATATATATATATATATATATATATATATATATATATATATATATATATATATATATATATATATATATATATATATATATAATATTACTAAGAAAAATATTAGGCAATTTAAACATGTAACATATGCATTATAATTAAATTATTACACCAAAGTCGAATATAACATACAAGATAAACCTACGTAGTTTTAATAGTGAAAATGTTTTGCGTGGACTCACTCATTAAAATTTCGGGGAATCTTCTCCTCTCTCTTTCTCTCTCATACACTTCTCAAGGACCTTACATGTCAAATTTCAGTTCTTTACGCCGCTTAACTATGGCCGCGCGTTGTAAATATATAAATAGATGTATAAAAAAAACTTACTGTCTTCTATGTCTTGAAATTTTATCGTACTGTTTTATAGTGAAAGCTAAGTGTTCGGCGGTGTTTGGATCGTCACCAACGAAGACGCCGTACTAAAAAATACTAAAATTGATTAAAAAAATACAAATTTGTGTTTAGGAATTAAAATTCTAGAGATAAATTTACTATAAAGCTTCTAAATCTTTACTTATTACTATAAAGCTTAGGTTTTTAGCTTTTTTGTAGGTTTGTCGTTTGGGCTTGGTTGAACGCCCTAACATCAGAAATTTATGATAATATTATTATTATTATTATACTCCTTATTTATAAAAATAGACATACAAAAGGCGGGCTTAACGCTAAAAAAAATTCTCTTACAGCCAACCTTGTCAAGTGAGAGAATAAGTATCTAAGCAAATGAATATTATAATAGATAAATATACATACACAAATATATAAACATAAACATACACATGTATACAAAAAATTTGCTAAGATTTATGGTAACGAAAATATTTTTAATTGTTATGCATACCATAGACAAACATTTATTTACAATTATATATATATATATATATATATATATATATATATATATATATATATATATATATATATATATATATATATATATATATATATATATATATATATATATATATATATATATATATATATATATATTATACAAATATATTTTTTAGGTGCGTTATTGTTTATTTATAGGTATTTAGATATTCGTTCATGTCTACTTATAATATGTTATAAAAAATAACATATCTATAATTTTAACTGTTCCTTTTCGCCCTAAAGGTTATCTGGAAGAGATGGCTACAAATCCATAAGATCGCCTATTGTACATTGCTATTTATTGTTCTCGCTTTTTGTTTTTTTGTCCTTTATATTTATGATAGTATCTAGTACAAACAAACAAATAAAATAAAATAAAATAAATAATTAATCTTACGTTGAGCATTTCTCCGGGAAATTGATCGATCACCTCCTTGACTTCATATCGCTTATCGATCGTGAACATCACGAGTATGTGAGGCGGTAGGAATTCGGAATCGATTTGTGCGACTTGTGACACTACCTTTAAATAAACATTTTTTTTAAATTCTCTTAAAAAAGTGAACGTATACAAAATCAATAATAGGAAAGGTTCATGTTTAAACTTAGACCGAGCTGTTCGATGCAAGGCCCGCTCTCGTATGTATTCTTTTAAATACCGTTTAAGCGGTGTAAGTTGTATTTTAAATTATTATATTTATTAGCTTCACGCTGTATCCCGCACATAGCAGGGTAGCCAGACGGAACCTAGTGTTAATACACTCCGTCCCCATAACATTGCTTCGGAACTCAAAGCCTCATTAAAATATATTTATTTTTTTCTATAATCACTTTCGTCTTTAGTATATTGTACTTAATGCCTATGTTCAAGCTACGTCCCCATGGGTGCCTCGAATGGCCTGTAATAAGCCAAGGCTTAAAATTATCATATATTCAAGGATGACGACGTGTCTGAATACAACACTGTCTATAATATTCCTAAAATAATTTATTAATACCATATTTAGATAAAAATAAATGATACTTAATTTCGCTATTGATCCTATTATATTTAGCTTAGTTTAGCAAAATCAATAAAAAAATACCTTTGGATAAAAAAACGCTAAACCGTTAGCTTTAGCCAATTCATTAGGCGGACTATAAAGGCCTGGTACGAAAAGGCCACCTGGTGGGATATACTCTTCATCTTCTATCGACACGTCTGAGTGGAATTCTTCTTCCGCTTCTACTTTTTCTTTTTCTTCATCTTCTTCTTTCTCTTGCTTAATTTCATTTAAATCATTTAAATTAGTTTTAGTTGAATAAAAGAAAATTTTTATATGTTAATTTAAGTATAACCTCACTCGGAGGAAATCCTCTGATTAAACAAACTTAACAGAAGGTTCTATTTTTGCCTATATGTATTAAAGCATGAAGCTGAAGACGAATACGCACTACAACAGTAGTACAAATAACTGCTATTAAATTACAAAAGGAAGTCACTATACTGCTCTTTACTGACGTAGGCATATTTGGCGCGGGAACAAGAGATCTTATTCACTTGGATTTTTTAAAAATTTAACAATTAAAATTGCTTACTTCCTCAGTCACATCCTTTTCTTTTTCTTCACCTTCCACTTCTTCATCTCCAGGTTCAGGTTCTGGTTCAGCTGGTAGCTAATAAAGAGAGTACAAGTGATTTTTACATACTACTTACTCGACTGTAGGCAAACGATGCAAGAAGTTTAAATCGCTTACTCCAGCTTGAATTCTCGCCATTCTTTCTTCTTCCTGTTTTTGTTTCTCTATTCTTTGCCTCTCTTCCTCAGCTTCTCTTGCAAGTCGGGCTTGTTCCGATGCAAGACGATCACGTTCTTCTTGCTCTTCACGCTGTTGAATAAAAATTTTCATTTTATATTGAATGAAGTTATCGTGGTATAAGATGCGTGGTGCTTATGAATTCGATTCCGACTCGGAGAAAAATTTTTATTCCATAAAAAAATTGAGTGGTGAGAACAGAGCGTCTTAATAAAAAAAAAGGAAATATAAAATTCTTAACTTAGGAGCATGGGCGTATTTAATTGACAATGAAAGAAGTCTTGAAGTTCTTTAGTAATCAAGTAAATTAAGTTGTAACTAAACTGACATAAGAATTGTTTATGACACAATCTGAGTGACCGTGGTAACCACAAGTATTAAATTAATTAAACAAATTATATTATTTTAATTAATTAAATTATATTATAGTTAAATAAATTATATTATAGTACAATACAGTAGATTAAGTAACATTAAATTGATAAAAGAATTATCTATACTTTTTTGCATATGATATTTTTTTATAGGGAGTGTGAGGCGAAACAAACAAAATCTAACAAAAATCAAAATGATTCTGTAAGCAAGCAAATATCCCAGTCTTCAATTTATGATTACCCAAGACGACAGCTGAGTCGACGAAGTATCTAAATAGTTTCACCTCGTAAGAAACTTCTTAGGCGAAGTTTTTAACAAAATTTACTCTATTATAGAAGTTAAGGGAATTTGTCTTATAGCAAGAGCAAAGTTTAAGGTCTGCAGCCGAAAGTTAAATTAAAATAAAACCTGGATGAAAATTTATATTGAAAAACAAAGCCATTTTTAAATTCGCTAATACAATATGGACTTTTAAGTTAATTGCCCCAGCAACTAAGTTTTAGAACTTAGATCCGATCTCTAGTCATGACTGTTATTAAATGAGCAAATATTTTTCTTCGCCTGGGTCTTATTATTCACTTTAAAATATTGGTATATAGTCTTGTATGATTTTTAAACATTTTATAGGATAGGTGTTTTTTTTATCCCAGGACCGATTACCTACTAATGTCTTCTAGCTAGTTATCTAGGGAGAGACGACATATGCAATTGACGAGCAACGGCTGGAAGCGAAAGCCCAAGGACTGAGGTCAGTGGCGTGAAATTAACCAGGTCTATCTCCAGCAGTGGACGAGGACAGGCTAATGATAATGAGCTGGGATTCACGGAAAAATCTTTTGGTATTCGTAGCCCCGGCCAGAGGTGGTTGAGGAGGAGCAGCGGGAGGTTTTAGTGGGTGTTACCACATATGCCAGTCCATTAGTACCGTATAACTTCCTCGCGATAAAAATAAGCTGTTGATGATGAAGATGAGGGCTATCAAAAGTATGTATAAATAAAATTAGTAAATGATTACTACTATCTCCCACTTACCAATTTCTGCATCCTAGCTTCGTATCTTTCTCTACGAACTTCTCTAGCAGATTTACTAATGGTCGCATATCTTTCGAACGCCGGTATCGGTGGCACTTGTTTCTCTGGCGGTACATCCTCTTTGGGCACTGGTATTTCCTCGTAGAGCGTGTGCCTCATTAGCTCTAGTCATTAAAACGTATTTTTTTTATGTATGCGACTTATTTTATACCAACATACTTTACTAATTGACTTATTTTTATACCAACATATTTCTCTTTGGCATAGAATAATTAAAAAGACAATTTACAATTTTACGCTTTTATCTTCATGGCAGGTTGGCGTTTGGCTCGAGATTAATTTAACTATCATTTTATAACAAGTTATAAATAAATTTAAATTTTGATACTTTAGAAATATCTCGAATATAATTGTTTATATTATTAAATATAAGAGTGTATTGTTATTTTCAAAATAATTGCACTTCCCCAGTCTATTATTCCCCAGCCAGTTATACAAGGCGAGACTCTGGGCCTAGACGCTAGTTTAATACGCAAAAAACATTTCTTAAGACAAGGACTGGAAAACAGAGGCCTCAGATTTATCAGTAAGTTCCCTCTTCTTACTATAGCGTAAGTAGTCAGTTTACTCTCTAATCATTCTCATACTGAGCTGCAACAGCTTCTGTGCCTAAATGTTATGACAAAATTTAACTTACTAACGAAATCTCTAGTATCCGTTTCGAACATCTTAAACAACACAACAAGAGCTTCACCATTCATGAGAGCATGAATACACGCCTCGTTCGGATCTACGTCGCTCATGTAGAGAGCTTCCTTTATACCTTCTTCTGTCATTGCGATGGTTTCTTTTGCCGATACTTGAATGTCTGAGTAAAGTATAACATTATATAGTTATTTTATTATGTTTTAGTAAACAATATTATATTTATATTTAGCTTCACGCTGTACTCCGCACATAGCAGGATAGGCAGAGGGATCCATCGAGGCATTGCGTTGTTAGTGGCGGAACTCAACGCCGTGCTTTGCCTTTTTGCCAGAGCGAAGAAAATGGAAGTAATTCATTCTCCCCGAGTGAGAATCGAACCCGCAAGCCGTCGCGATAGTAAACAATGGCTAATTATTTTAAATTTGAAAACTGGGGCATTCATAGGAATAGTCATTCCGCATATATAAGAGAAAGGGAGAAACTAGTGTTAAGACATTCCGTTCCCCGCTCATTGTTTCATAATTAATAAACTACGAAGCCGGAAAAGTACTTGTACGTAAGTTTTATTAAATAATTTTCATAGATTTCACAACCAAATAAATATTAATGTTGAAATTTTGTTTTAATTTAAGTTTAGTTTAATATGTTTATTTAAGTATTAATAAATATTATTTGTCTTGATATCAGAAATAAATTTATATTGTGACTAAAAAAAAAAAACCTTCAATTAAACTTCTTCTGTTAGATATCATTTTGCAATTGTTAATTGTATTTGTCACTTATATCACAACGAGTACAAGCAATTTATTTAAGAAAATGCAGAAAAATGCAGAATACGAATCCACACCTATTAGACACCGTCTACTTCGAACCAATAAGCCATACATCGAATTCCTTATACGAACAAGCGTATATTGTTATTAGACTTTAAAACAAAGTAAAAAAACAAGCTAACTTATCAAATCCCACTTCTCGTACAGGTCCAAATGAGCCTTGTGACAGTGAGGCCAGTACAAAATGAAGTTAAGCCACTTCACGTGTCGCGAGAGACGTTCACAGATACGTTTCTTTCTAGCAGCAACAGTGAGTACACGAAGCCGTTGAGCCGCTTCGCGAGACTCTTCTTCCAATTTGATGTCTGCTTTTATTTTTGCCTGTAACATAAGTAGATAATTTACTTATCATTTTTATGTTGAAATATAAAAATTATACGTAGCGCAAATACCGACTGATTCTTTCTTGTTTAGTTTCGTTAAGTTAGGTAGAGAGAACCTGGTGTTAAGACACTCCGTTCTTCACTTTCGTGGCGGAACTCAACACAGCGCTTTCTCTTGTTACCAGAGCAAAGACATTAATATAGCTTTGTTGCCCCGAATGGAAATCGAACCCACAACCGTCGCGTTATTTTTATTTGATTTATTTAATTTTCTTTATAGACAACTAGAGGTTTTTATTCAGATTCACAGCTTATCCCATCAAGACACTAGTTACTTCATTTTCCGCTTTCTGCCCAAATTCGAGAGATTGCATGTTGAGAGATGTAAGTCGTTACTTTACGTAACAATAATGCACTGCTCTGAGTGAGAACCTACAACTATCAATCTTAGGGTCTGGTTTTTTCTCCACACAACATCTACACACTTTTATCCCAATAGAGTCTAGTGTCAAGGTATTTTGTTATCAGCTTGTCGCTCGAATTTAAGATGAGAAAAGCCCCAGAGGAAATCGAACCCATCCCAATCACAGTGTACCACGATGGTCACAAAGTTCATATATTATATTACATATATACTTACAGATTCTTCAGGCAACATTTCACTAATTTCCTGTTTTGGTCGTTCTATTCCAGTTTCCACCTCTTTCTGCATCAGTCCCATTTCTTCTTCAATTATTCGGCACAATTCCAAGCCATTTGCTCCAAACATTGCTCTTATTAATTTACCTTTCTGAAAGCAGCTCGTAAATTTGCTATTGAATTGGTCTTACGGAATTTATTATATAAATTTAATATTATAATAGTACTTACAAATATAAACAAAAATACAGGTTCACTTTTGTTTTTGAATCTTGACAATGCGTCTATTTTGTCAGCTAGTGCCTAGAAGAGAATTTTAAATGAAATCATTGGTGGTGCAGTAACTTCAAATTCAAATTGCTCTTTATTCAAATAGACTTTTGAATCGTCGAATGAACATGTCGCTACCACCGTACTCCGGTACAGAAGTCAGTTCTGCTGATAAGAGCCGGCAAGAAACTCAGCAGTGGCTCTTATCAATTTAAAAATTACAATTTTATCACTCAACAATAATATAGTAGCTATGCCTAATGAAATTCAAATGATATTATTTCCACAATCTTCGATACTACAATTTCGCTTGCATGGACTGGGACCCACGCCACGATATTTCTACAGGTCATCAATTCTTGTTACAAAGTAGACAAAGAAAAAGAAACGCTTCAAATTACAAACGATTTTAAAGTGGGAATTTTATGGGAAAAATTAAAACAGGTAAAATTACGTTACTTCTATTCCATTCTCATTTAGTAACAGTGGCAAAGGCCCATTATGTAGTATATAGGTATTTAATATAAATATTATAATATAAAAACGTTTGAAAATTATTTCCATAGTCTAGCTAGATGTCCCAGTAATAGTTACAGCTAAAGTTAGCGATGAGAAGGTAATTTAGTTTTTTTTTGATAGAATGCTATCTATGTTTATGTTTATGTTTGTGTTTATCTTTAAATATTATTGGTAATTTGTACTGTTTTTACGCTAAAATATATTAAATTAGAAGGGTCTGCTTACAGATGGTATGTCCAATAACATATTTTTATTACAAAAATATTGCATATAAAATGATTTTTTTAATGTTTAATACATAGATACACTAGAATTAAAATCATTGTGGAACTCAACGCCGCACATCATACTGTAGTGGTGGGTGCATTTTCTCTCATGGGTAACGCATCCACAACAAATGTGTTAGCACGTTATAATACGTTATTCCATTGCGCCAAGATATATTTAGTATTAATCATAATTTTATGTTCCTCACCTTAACCATGTAGATTCTATCTTGGCCAATTTCCAACTTCCCCTTTCGTATAGCATTTCCGGTCGCCAAGCAATGTCCACAGAATTCCGAAAATACTTCCATTACTGGAATTGTTTTGTGTTGTAGCAGTATTATTATATTTTACCATAAAGTGAAGTAAAAAGGGTTGTGACATACAACTGGACAGACAGACAGACATGACGAATGTTTAAAGGTTTTATTTTTAGCTATATTATTTGGAACTAGGGAACTCTAAAAGCTGAAAATTCTCGTACAAGAATGCAGCGTTAAGATAACGCGTAGTTCCATTAAAAGTTCGTTTTTGATTCCCTCTTAGAAATTTGGAAACTATTTAATTTTTTTTTACTATCATTTAAATATTTTAGTACCATATTTTTGAGTACAAGTTAATTATATGGAACAGTTTATTTAGTCAAACAAAAACCAATCAAGCGCTAGACTTAAAAATATAAAGTGATTTCTATATCTATGTATTTTCTTGGTGTAGAATGTTGGTAGCACTATAATTTTGTGGCGATAGAGGGATAACTCTGCGGATATTACTTCCGGTACGAGCAATTCCGGCTATGTATATAAAACAAAGCTTATATTTTTTTTTATTAGTTTTAAAGTGTTCATCCACACTAAGGATAGACAAATTTGAACGCAGCGGGATATGAACCCGCGCCTCACAACGTTCTGTGTGTTATGTTTTTCACAACTTATTACGTTGTTACCATCTCTGTAGGGAGATTTTTAGAAACTTCCACTAAACAATGATTATTACAAGGAACAATCATTTGGTAAGTGAGAATGCTTTTTAATAATTAAGTGTTAATCCACATTAAGAATAGAAAAATATTTAAAGAAACCATAACTTATACTTAATTTTATGTCATTACAATATAAGTAATTTTGGGTCGAGCATATTTTTTCATTAAGTAGGTACTTATTACTAGAAATTGACATAAAATCCTTTTCCCCCTTCCCTCTTCAGTAAACAAAGTACAACGTTGAGTTCCATCACTCTGAGCAATGTCTCGAAAATTATACAGAGAGTGGGAGGCGTAGTGTCTCACCCCTCCGCCTACCCTGCCATTTAAGTAAAAGCGTACAGCTACTTACAAATCAACTTGTCGAAATTCGCATGAAGTGCTTCTTCAAAATCTTCATTACTTTCTACAGTATCTTGGATAGTTACTTGTCCTTTTCGAGCCATAGTTTCTTGTTTAATTTAATTTGTATAAATATAATATTGATGAATTACAACTTATAATTATTCTTTTTTTATTGACACGTGTCATCATAATAACTTTTTTTTACATGGACAAAGTCTTAAATAAAACATCATTACTGCTTGGAAATAATGTAGAATAAAAAAATATTATAACTTTTTTAAAACTAAACTTTTTAAATGGATTATTCGCGTATATTTTCATTTTTTCTACATTTGAAACAGTTTCTTCTTCTATGGATGCGTTGCCAACCCCTACAGCTTCGTTCCCTAGTTTCCGTCGAAATTGTTGTCTTACTAGAGCAAGAGAATGACGTAATTAATTTCCCCGACTGAGAATCGAACCCACAACCGTCGCGCATATAAAAACATACTGCCGCTGCGCCTAGACACACAATATTCTATATATATTTAGATTGCTCCATACAAAATCCTTAGGGGATGTCGTTTTCCCTACCTCGCACTAAAGTTAGACGTACATTGATCTATCAATACAATATTTTACTTCACTTCTTACAATATTTCACTATGTTTTATGGTTATATCTTTCGACAGGGACATAAAAAGAAAATGGGATAACATCG
The DNA here is from genome assembly GCA_037127375.1 of Dione juno. NCBI lineage: Eukaryota > Metazoa > Arthropoda > Insecta > Lepidoptera > Nymphalidae > Dione > Dione juno. The sequence continues at coordinate 5,021,579 of JAXRJS010000092.1, read as the reverse complement.
TATGCCGTATGCGTTCAGTTTGTTCAATACAACTTGTACGCTGTTCAGTTGATTTATGTAACTGTAAGGTGGTAATTTTGTTTGGACTCTATTCATATATATATATATATATATATATATATATATATATATATATATATATATATATATATATATATATATATATATATACATAAATATATATATACATATACATATACATATACATATACATATACATATACATATACATATACATATACATATACATATACATATACATATACATATACATATACATATATATATATATATATATATATATATATATATATATATATATATATATATATATATATATATATATATATATATATATATATAAATATATATATAGAATAAAAAAATGAAACACTGTTAGCAAGCAGAAGTGCTTAGAGCTTTTTTTTTAACAGAAAAACATCAAAACACACGTATATGTACGTATATGTATTCTACGTAATTGTATTAAATGACTTTATGTCATTTAATACAATTACGTCGAATCTCTGTCCCTTACGTAGAAACACTTAATAACAATATTTCAGAATAGTTCCCTTCAAACAAGTACCGTTGCCTACGAGCAACTGCCCCGATTGAGATGACTTTATTGCTTTTATAGTCTTTGTCATCAAAGACTACCCTCCTTTTATAAGAGGTTCCTAACTCTATATATATATATATATATATATATATATATATATATATATATATATATATATATATATATATATATATATATATATAGTTCTTTTGTACGCGTGCTTGTTACACTATTACTCCTAAACGACTGGACAGATTTGGATAAAATTTAGTCTCTATATTTCGGTACGTTACTGGGTGGTTGAAAACACAATTCCACTTTTGTGACTTCTGGCGATAAGTACTGTAATAGATTAGTTTAGCTAAGAAATCGTGTATATTATGTTTATAGGGACGCTACTTTTCCAGGCAAGAGCACTTTATCCCGGTTCCGTAGAATATATAGAAAATATTAATTATACATTTAATTAAGCAGATAAAATATTGTAAGATGTAACCAATGATCCTTAAACATAGCTACGCCGTGAAAAGGAAAGAAAGTTTTGAAAATTTTGTAGTACGTAAGTTAGAAGGTGTCACCAACATAAGGTTTCTCTCTGGTAGTTGAACTTTGACCTGTGGCTGCCCATTGGATGGCGAGAACGAAAAAAATCAGAACCTGTCATGGCGCAGTGGTACTAACTACAAAGAAGATGGTTACGGGTTCGACCACCACTCGAGGAAATTATATATTTTCATTTTCCCGCTCTGATAGACAAAGTACTGCGTTGAGTTCCGCCACTCAACACGCAATGCCTCGAAAGGCGGAAAGTGGGGAACGGAGTGTCTTAACACTAGGTTCCTACGGTACCTATGGCTCCCTCCGCTTACCCTGCACACGTCAGATACAGCATAAAGCCATAAAAAAAAACATAAAATCTTACCTCCAACTCCTCAAACTATTAAAAGAAGAAGACCGACTTCAGGATACGTTCCTCTTGTTAAGACTCATTTTGAAAGTGTGCAACACAATATCTGTTTTGCCTATTTATATAATAAAATTCATAAAATACTTGATATAAACTATACAACGTAGTATAAATGTAACCTCCTTATAACAACTTGGCTTAAACAATTAAACTTAAACTATGAAGAACTTGAGACATTCAAAAATACGACTTCAACAAAGCTGCTTGGATTGTAAGCGTGTTTCTATATGTTTGTATGAGATATTATACTAAATTCGTTTATTTATTTATTTATTTATTTTGATCCACAAGTGATGATAACATTTAATTGTCTAGAAAAAAGAGTAGAACAAAAAAATAACTAATACCAAATGCACCTGCCAATCTTTTAAAGTGGCTACATCATAATATAACAAAAAAATATTAAGATATATAATTTTAATTCACTAAGCGTTTGTTCGCTAATCCAATGAAGAAAACAAGCGTGACGTGATATTTTTAACAATATAATATACATTTTGTGGATTAAATTATCGAAAGTAGGCATTTATAAAACAATTCAAATAATGGATAAAAAAAAATATTTTATTTATATTTTACTATGTACATATATACGTATTATGATTGCAACAATGTCGTATTTTATATAACAACCTGCTTAGTTATAAATAAATAAATAAAAATTTAAAAGAAACGAAATAAATTGTACGTACTATTAATTAATGTAACTAATTTAATAACTCATTTTCATATTTTCTTCTTAATCCTTAGATAAAGTACTAAGAATTATCGAATTGAATTGTTAAGGACGTACCTTCTATGGTTTAGCGATATGGATGAGCCAATAGGGGGTCTACTGGCACAGCCATTGCTATGCTTAAATGTAGACTCCAATAATCTTAGTTGTAAAGAATTGTACTAATGAATAAATGATTTTTGATGTTATTTGAATATTACACTAAAAACTTATTATGTACAACGTCATTTTAATTAAAAAGCTTTATTCAAATAAAAAGACGAACAAAAAAAGGATAAATAACCATATAGAAACGTGGCAGTAAAATAACAAGGCAACGAAAGTGGCAAAATTGAACACGATTTAGAAGTCCTCTATGCAGTGCTTTCAGAACTGTTGGTGTTTGGAACAATTTATAAGCTGAAACATGAAACTTTTTTTATTTTTTTTTAAAGCTTCCGCTTATTCTCGTGTAGGATGTAGAGGGAAGTTTCTAGAATTATCGCCGTACAAGATTTAATCGAATTTAAGATACAAATGATATTATATTTTTAGGTTTTGGTTTGTATTTTCTACCCATGTACCAGGTCTATGATCTATTTGTAATCAAAAAAATATTACTTAGTTTTTTTTTTATTAGATTTATATTATTACTAAAAAATATTAATCATTCATATTTTCTGTCATACATAATTATTGTGTAGTTTTACACTGTTTACGCATCGCACTTTTCATCACATAGTATCTATCACATGTGATATAGTTTATAGACTTTCTCAATATATGTACTACATATCACAAAAAAAATTGCAATTGGAGGTTATACTTTCCGTGGTTATTAAATAAATTTTTTAGCTGTAAAAAAATTGTATAGTAATACAAATATAAATATTGTAAATTGGAGAGCGGAGTGTCTTGTCACTACAAAAATGAAGAAAGAAAACCTGTATAATTTTTTTTACACATATTATTCTTCTTCCTACTAATATTATAAATGTGAAAGCTTATAATGATGAAGTCCGGTTTCGCGCAAAAAATTCTGAACGGATTTACATGAAAATGAAATGACTTCACTAAATAAATTAATGAGCGGTATAAAAGCAAAGGCGCTTCAGTCACAAAATACTTAGAAATAGTAAACTGCAAATTTCTACTGTGTTTCTACCAAACTGTTATTTCTACCAGAATCAAATGCTGGCCCTTTCAAATAACATGAATCAAAATGAATACAATTGACATATATATATATATATATATATATATATATATATATATATATATATATATATATATATATATATATATACATATTTATATATATATATACACATATTTATATATAATACAATAATTTAGTATGTTTAGTTTAACAAAGATATTTTTGGATTGAAGCGCTTTTGCTTTTATATCCCTATTTAATAGTATAGTTCGACCAGGTGAAGCCTCGGGCGGGCCGCTAGTTATATAAAAAATATTAAATGCTTCCACTTAATACTTAGAGAACATCACACACGTGGCGTTTTTCACGTGAATAGATCACGAACAGTGTCGTTGTCACACGCGCTGCCACTCGCTGTCACGTTTATATGCGAGTACGTACGAACATACTGTGCCAACTTTACTCACTGGACGGAAATATGGAAATTTTCATAGTTAAATATTATAGTTTATAGTTAAATATATACATATATAGTTATTCTATGATAGATTGTAGAAAACCTTAATTGTGTCTGTTAGTTTGTTTCGAAAATGTCATGCATTTATTTTTTATTTATTATTTATTGTACACTCATAACAAACATGTATATGCAAAAGCGGTCTTATTGCCTCAAGCAGTCTTTTAAAGACAACAGGTTGAAATACAGGATTAGGCGAAGAAGAAATAAAGTAATATATATATATATATATATATATATATATATATATATATATATATATATATATATATATATATATATATATATATATATATATATATATATATATATATATATATATATATATATATATATATATATATTTGTTTTTGTTGATTTTTCAATAAACGGTAAAGTAATTGTCTTTAAAATGTATACGGACCATCTCTGAAACATACCAAAAAATCCATACATAATTGGCGGAAAAATTGCGTAACGAACATAAAATATACAATGGAATTGAGACTTTCTTTTGAACTTAGTTAAAAAATAACAGGAATCGAATTGATTACTGCGAAATTTTCCTGTTGGAGATTTTTGTTTCGTTATTTTTTTAATACAATATCATAATGAAAGTAATTTACAAGAAAAAAGGAATTTTGGACCGCCCACAGCTAATTCCGTTTGAACTACATGATATTTTACCTAATAAGCTAAGCAAGTTTGAAAAATCATCTATGCTTCCGGATTTACTCTAATATAATATGCATATATTGTCATATACAACATTATATCTGGGCGGTAGATAATCGCACGTGGTAACCGCGTTTTTCCCGAATATTTCCCGATCCTTCGAGAATTCCAGGATAAAAATAGTCTTTGCCTTCCATAATCTCCTCCATATTTCACTGAAAGTCCCAAAAAAATCGGCTTAGCTGTTCCAGAGATTAGCCCAGACAAACAGAAAGACAGACCGACACAGACAGACAATAATTTTGAAATCGTTTATTTGTGTTTTAGTATGTTTCAATATATATGCACTTGCAAAATCAATATAGATATAATTTTTTTTTTTCAGCCTGACGCTGAATCTTTCTGTAGAGTAAGTAAAGAAAGCCTCGTGTCAAGACATGCCGTTATCTCTCCAGCCGAATTAGAAACCTTATATATAGTTTGGAACTCAACGTAGCTTTTACTTTTTAATGTGACATATTTGTTTGCATTTTAGTAACTACTGTGTTAAAAATATTCTGGTACATTTCGTTTTTTCGCCTCTTCGTATTTTGTAAAAAAGTCTTTATACATTATGAAAAGTGGAGAGGCAATGAAAATGCCTAAGCTTAAATAATTATTCCTTCGTATGGGATCGAACCCAGCACGTCGTGAGAGAGACACTAACCCACTGCGCCACGATGGTACTAATTTAATGTACTTGTTACTGTTCAATAGAATATAATCAATAATGATATATAGGAAAAAGAAATAAATAACCCTGAGTTCTATTTAATGTCGAGTTTAAGAGACGGGTGGCAAGCGGAGAACAGTGTTTTGACACTAGGTTCTTTCAGCCAAGGATTTTTTGCGAAATAAGCTTCCGACAACATTTCTTTAAAGAAAACTGTAATATACCTACAATTTATTAAAGACAATTTTTTGACCGACTTTTCATTATATGATGATATATATATATATATATATATATATATATATATATATATATATATATATATATATATATATATATATATATATATATATATATATATATATATATATATATATATATATATATATATATATATATATATATATATATATATGAATTTTTGAATATATCTCGTTAATAAAGACGTTTTGACAGACGGCGGATGCTTACAATAAAAATAAGTTATAACAAGCGAATAAAAATTTCGACGTAGCTCCATTACATAGGGACATATGGCTGGCTTATTTGGCGAGGGATTTTTTAAATGGTGATGATAAGGTTTCGCCAACTCGCGAAACTCGCCAACGCCAAGTTTCGCCACTCAACAATGTAATGAATAACCAATAATTGACTAAAATAAAATAAATATCTTCACGCTGTTTCTTACATATAGCAGGATAGATAGACGGAACCTAATGTTAAAACACTTCCTTTGAGCCAATGCGTGTTGAATGGCGGAACTTAACGCCGCGCTATGTTTTGTTACTAGAGTAATAAAAATGAAAATATTAAATACTCCATGAGGCGTGGGTTTAAATCCCGCTACATAAAATTCTTTGTGTTTTCATTAAGCATTAGTTGTTCCTTATAGTGTATTAACACTTTAAACAGTTATAAAAAAATATTAAAATGATTGTTTCCCCCAAGTGGGAATCGAACTCACGCTTAAAGCCAAACACTGTCCTCTGAGCTATGAGTGTCAAAAATGGTTCTCATTTAATATAGTTGTATATTATAACAAGCATTCATTGTAAACAAATGTATATGAAAACACACCCAAGAGATATATTGCGGTTAACTTAAAAATAAATCTTTTGTAGTTGTGAGATTTATTTGTGTTACTTTAATCGTCTGGGGGTCGATTTGCATAGCAAGTGCTTTTTATCAGTTTTATTTTGTGTAACCGGGGAATAAAATTTGCTGGTCGTTTGTGTGTAGTTAAGGATAATATTATTTAGCTGGAGTTCTCATTGCAGCCTAGATCTAAAATTGTACCGCCTCTACCACGAGATTGTAAGTAGCTTTAAGGATGTATTTACTCGAGTAAATGAAAGTTCCATGATTGATATAGTACAACACAAGAGTACAACATCAAAACTGCTATTTCCTATAGAGACGAGGAGGCAATAAAGTCACTAACAAGGTACCTGGAAACGAAAAGAACAGCAACGAAGACTACAGCTGAAGATATTGTCGACGAGAACTGTCGGCCAATCTCAACATAGAGAATCGATTCACACTAAAACTGCTTACGACCGAAAACCAATGACGCCAAAAGTCTGTGGTGAACAAAAACGAGAAACGAAAAAAAAAGTAAGTACTTATGTCCATGGCTAAGTGGCACTTCTTAAATGCAACTAATGTCTAATATTTTAATATAACTAAATTTCCAGAAGCCAGGATATATCTCAGAACAAATTTTTACATCTCATCAGATATTTCAGATGATTGTAATTTTTTTTCCAGTTTTCCTGGTTTTCCTGCATAACAGGCACGTCGACATGTTATAGGGTCACAGAATGTGTGTTACGTGTTTACTGTAGAGTGGGGAAACTCAATAACGGGCTTTGTGACCATGGCGGGGAGATAAAAAAGAATTTACAGCTAAACGCTGTCCCACTGCGCAACGCTGGTCGAAATTTTCCAAGCTTTTTTTATTTTTAACGATTACTACCTGCTATATGTATTTTTATCGATAACCATCGTGGTGCAGAGGCATGGCCTCTGCCTGTAAGCGCGACGGTTTGTGGGTTCGATTCCCACTCGGAGAGAATGAATTATTTTCATTTTCTTCGCTCTGGTAACAAGGCAAAAGCGCGGCGTTGAGTTCCGCCCTCAACACGCAATGCCTCGAAAGGCGGAAAGCGAGGACTGAGTGAAAACATTTAAATATACAAATTTCAAGCCCTTATAAGCCTAATATTAGAGAATATATATATATATATATATATATATATATATATATATATATATATATATATATATATATATATATATATATATATATATATATATATATATATATATATATATTTTATATATATATATATATATATATATATATATATATATATATATATATATATATATATATATATATATATATATATATATATATATATATATATGTATATATATACACTCCAGTAACCAACTTGCAAGTGTATTTGGAGCTTAACAGTGTGACGAACTTCGTAGCGACGTAACTTTGACAAACGGCACTGAGTTAATCCGCTTCCATCTTGGTACACGGACAGATTAAAAACTTTACTTTATCTTCTTTGCATGAGTTCTAAGTTCTTGCTTTTGATATAAATATTTTTGAAGATATTTATTCTCTGAAGTAAGCGAAATTGGCGAACAAAACTAATTTATTTTATTACAGGACCTTTTTTTTATTAATTAATGCTTTTGCGTTACAATTGAATAAAAGCCCAAGCGTTGGTTTCTAATTAAGCCATACGTTCTTACTGAGCTTCGTTGAAATGTTTATGAAAAAAAGATATATTATAAAATCAACGTTAAATTTTGTATATTTCTATATACAATATTTTTCTCTCTTTGGGGTGTGTATGCCATTTTATTGAATATAAATATATCTTTGGACATCGAACTTAGGACATTCAATTTCCTAGAAGTCAGTTAAAAATATCAACTATATTGTACCAAAAAATATCGTACTCTACTTTTTAGAAAACATAAAAATAGAACTAAGCGATATTAGAACCCTCACCTCCTGGAAACAGTCCAAGCGCTCCGACCACTAAGCCATACATTGTCATCAAGCTGCGTTGAAATTGTTATTTACGTTGTTTTGTGTTGTGACAATTTATTTACGTTGTTAGCATCTCTGTAGGGAGATTTTTAGAAATTTCCGCTACCGCTAGATATAAATGGCTAATGCTTCAAATAATCATTTGGTAAGAATGCCATTTACTAATACGAGCATGCTATAGTTTTCTAAAAAGTACTTTAAAATAATATAAAAATATTATACTCTTCCGCTACCAAATTGTGAATGAACGAGAACACCACCATATAGTCCAATAATTATATGAAACCATATTAAACATAAACATCTAAATAATAAATCATAAAAATCTGTTGAATAAACATAAACTAGTGGGTCACATTTATTCAACAGATTTTTATGTCGTTGGTTCGCACGATTTTCATTTAATTTTTTTACAGCCGTAGGTAGCTCCGCCCTCTAATCGGCCATTTCTCTTTAAGCTTTTAATATTAATTCTTTATTAAATCGTCAAAATACAGTAACTTGCAAACAAAAATCTGCACATCCACGGCTGTAACTCTTCAAAATGAGACCATAGCTATAGCCATGGTCCCATAATCGCTGGGACAACTGGGCTTACGCTTTTATGATATAAATTCGATGAATTTTAGAGAAAAAAAAGTTACATCAAATGTATTTTGAATCATTTATATGAATATCAGTGGTAAAATATGGTATTTAAGCTGTTAACACTCATTGTGATTCGGCAAGTATGTATTTCAATGTTTTAAAATATTATACTGTTTAACTTTTGAAATATATATATATATATATATATATATATATATATATATATATATATATATATATATATATATATATATATATATATATATATATATATATATATATATATATATATATATATATATATATATATATATATATATCGTATTTTATACATGCCGTCTGTCCGTAGCGTGGGTCCGATCCCATTGGACTGGAGGAATATTTTCATATCTTCACTCTGGTGACAAGTCAAAGCACGACATTAAGTTCCGCCACTCACACGTGATGTCTCCATGTGGAAAGCGTGGGAGAGTATCCTAACACTAGATTCTCAATGCCTCCCGTGCTATATGCGGGATACAACGTGAAGCTAATAAAAAAAACTAACAGTTTAACAGTAACCTGCTTAACACGCCGTTAGTGTCAATTTATGTAACTATAACTAAAGAATAGTGCTTCATACATAATGCCTTAATTCTAAATGAATAATCACTTTCGAATGTTCATTTACATTCAGTATTCGTATTAGTAAAATTATACAATTTAATATGAGACCTGGTTTAGAAATGAGCAGCTTTTTGCTGTCAGGTTTATATTATTAATTGTATGTAATTAATTGTTAGACAATTTAACGCATGCATTTTGTGATTATTTACCTTAACGTATAGTATTCACAAAGTTATTATTTATATTAGATTACTAGCGACACGCTTGATCTATGTTTTCGGATTTCCTTTAATAAATATGTATGTATTTTACTTATATTTTTTTTCAATTCGCATCACTTTTTCTATAAAACATTTTATATGCAATAATTTAACTGGGCGGTATGTACTCGCGAGCGGTTTTTGCATCGGTAAAATAAAATCCGCGATAAAAATAACCTAAGTGTTGCTCCACAGCCCTCCTATCTTTTAGTGAAAGTTTCATAAAAACCAGTTCAGCTGTTCCAGAGATTGGTCTGGACAAACGGAAAGACAGACAGACAGACAGGACATGTCATGTTGTTTTATGTTTTGGTAACGTGTAAATAACTATATGCACTCGAAAAAACTAATTTATTTTGACATCACAAACATACACTCCAATTTCATTTATATGTATAGATAATTAATATATAATTAATAATGTATTTAATACTCTCTAAGAGCGTCTGCCTCTAAATGCGACGGTTTTAGGTTCGATTCCCACTCGAGAAGAATGAAAAATGTTCATTTTCTTCGCACTGGCAACAAAAAAAAAGTGCGGCGTTGAGTTCCGCCACTAAACACGCAATGTCTCGAAAGGCGGAAAATGGGGAACAGAGTGTCTTAACAATAGGTTCCTTCAACCTACGGTTCCCTCTGCCTACCCTGCTATATACGGGATATAGCGATAAAAAAACCGACTATTAATAAAAAAGGAATAATTATTTGACTAGATTTACAATTATCATTCAGATTATTAAATAAAAGTAACTAATAATATTTTGTACTAATAAAGTAACTAATAATAATATTTTTACTCTAATTCATGAATATGAATTAGAGTATTTTAAATGATCTATACGAGGTATATTGAAATAAAACTTGTGGGAGATTTTAAATTCATCTTCTGCCTTCAATAATATAAATGCGAAAATACAGTTTCTATTTTACATATAAACAACGCGAACAAATGAAAATTCTACAAGTAATTAGTTCGCGAATGGGATCAGTGGCTTTAATTATCATCCACACAGTACTTGACGAGCAAAATTGTTATAAAGATCTAACGTATCTTTTACTTATTAATACTCGTATATATTTTTTTAATAAAATATTTTTTTATTCAAAAAGGTTTTGTGTACATTTTATATATCGATGACGAATGGAGGAATATGCATGCTGTGGATGATACTATTTGACGTTTAGAAGACTAGAAAAAATCCATATTTAGTTACAAAATGTTTTTTTAATAATTAATCGTCACAGTCGTTGCATCGTAATTAATCGTTACAGTTACAGCCAGTTGCGTCACGACGGCCTCTTAAATTAAATTGTAGTGAGAAATCTAAAATATCCTACATAAGAAAATAGTTAAAAAATATTTTAGAAAAATAATAAATACTTAAAAATAAACTAAAACTTTGTAAATGTTTTATCTATGGTAGACTTACTATTGAAAAATAAAAAAAAAATACAGACCATGCAGAAGTTTTAGTTCTTGTATGTTGTAAGCGACCACCGATCTAGATATTTGATATTAATTTTGATTTTGAGAAAATGGTCTTGACAGACAGACATACAGCACAGTGATCCTATAAGGAAAACAATGGATTTCTTTCTACAACATTTTAAATAAGTAAGTAAATACAGGAGAATAATTTTCCTCCACTTTCCGCTTATTTATCGTGATTTCTTTGACACCTAAATAATGTGAACCGAGAACAATGGATGTGTGGACATAAAAACCAGTATATCAGGTTGATTAAACGATTAGTGAATTCCTCATTCCATAGACCCCCATAAGTTGGAGGGTGCGTGACCCAGTTCCAAACGAGCGTAACGATCCCTTCACTGAAACAATGTTGACCCAAATACAGAGTTTAGCATCACTCTTACTTACTTTAATCCTGAACTAGTTTTCTCTGCTATCAAATTTAATATAGTATTTTTTGCTTAAAATGACAAAAGCAAATGATTAATTAAGCATTTGTAAGCTTTACTCTTTTAGGGTAGACCTGCTAACAGCAAACACCACCTTCACTTTCCACCCATTTTTGGAAACATTACGTATTAAGATGCGGAACTAAATGCCGTGCTTTGTGAAACTGGAGAACAGGGCACTAATACTTTACTCTATCTAGTCAGATACATTGGAAATGGCTTGAAGCCATTTTAATTGAACAGAAGGTTTTTATGAATTGAGTACAAAGCTTGTTCAAGATTTATACAAACAAAATAGACCCTAAAATAAAGATATAAATATATTTTGAAGCTATTTCACTTTATTTAGATCAATTGTTTACATTAAATTATTCCACTCTATACACTTTCCAAGCCAAATACAAAATGAGATAAACAAAAAATATCATGAATTGTCGAAGACTGATTATGGAATAGGTAACCAATGAGGGTAATTATGCATCAACACGCTTGATTTAATGTGTCCAGACATTATGGATGGTCAGGTTGACTGTAATCAATTTAAACTTTCGGTAATAAAGCTTCGTTCGTTAAAGCGCCATTCATACTTTTGTGACCTCGTCACCGTAACTTATACTACTTTCTTTTTGAATTTCACCTTGTGTTGAGAAGAAGAAGTGTTTAGACACTCTAGTCTCCGCTTTCTGCCTGATTTCGAAACATTGCTTGTTGAATGTAGGTGCTCAACATTGCAATTTGTCTTACCAGACCGTGGAAATAAAAATAATTTATTTCTTCGAATGGGAATCGAATCTACACCCGTCGCGTTTACAGTCTGACGCTGTGCCACTGCGCCATGACGGTTTAATATTGATTACATGACAATATATTCATCTTATATTAAAACCGATATTTTAAATATATAACGAGAAAAATCGAGAATAAAAAAACAATTATCAAAAATAATCTTTATTATTCAAGAACATAACAAAAAAAAGAATCAATAATCTAAAGCGCAAAACAAGGCGACACCACGTTTGATCCAATGGGCTTGAGGCTTGTGGGTCACAAGCTCTATGGTCATCACGTAGTTGGTGGAGTGTCCGGTGGTGGAGAGAGTGCCGGCGCGGAGCAGTGTCTTGTACGTCGGACACTCGTACAGACCGGACGCTAGACGATGATTTTGTTCCGGCTTCATATAGATAATTGCCATTTCTGTTGGAAAAATGTTAGTGATGTATAATTTTTTTATGTATATTTTTTCTATGTGATATTTTTTTCTTTTCGGTTTCACGTTGTGTCATAAATTATTTAGCAAGGTAGTCAAAACAAACTTAGTGTCAAATCACTCCGTTCTCTACATAATTTTTTTACATTTCTCCTTCATCACTCCGGCAAGACGAAAGTGGCCTTGAAATTTGCTGTTCGATACTAAAAGCGAAAAAAAGGAGTGTCTTCACAGCGAGTTCTCTCTGCCTACTCGTCGAAAATATGTCTATAAACAACTATAAACACAATTCTATTCTGTTCTTATCTAATAATTGATAATCGTAAATCTGAATAGTGTCTATATATATATATATATATATATATATACATATATATATATATATATATATATATATATATATATATATATATAGACACTCTTCAAGTAAAATCAACTAGCAGGTACCATGTCTTAACCTTAATTATAATCATTGTCCTATATGAAAATCTCTAAATATTAATTACTAACCAGTATACAATTCCTTCGGTCTACTCTCTTCAAGTGCCATGTCAGTCAAGTTCCACCGAGCACCTTCGAGGAAGAGGCCACTCACACAACAGCCGTCATCCGGTTTCTTTTGGGGTGGTCCGGGTAAAGCCTGAATACAGGAAAATTTATAAACAGAAGTTTATAGGATATGTAAGAATTTCAATTGCGATAAATTATATATTTTTTATGTGCTGAATATATGTGGTTTAAGGTAAAGCAAATAAGCTTTTAATATTGATCTGATTTAGTATAGATTTAAATAATTGCAAGATATGATATATCCTTATTTTTTTAGTTGCTCACTTAGTTCTGCACACAGGAAACCTATTACACTGTTTTAAAATATTTAAATGATAAAAATGTGAAAAATTCATGTCATTTGAATTGTATGCATATCCTGCGTACTACAATTGTATTTGATAAAAATTGTAATATTTATATTTAAAAGACCTAAGTTTCTTGCTGGCTGGCTCTTCTCAGCATAACTGCCTTCCTAGCTGGCGGTAGTGACATGTTCACTAAACGTTGCAAAAGTGCTTGTGTTATTTATTTGAATAAAGAATATTTTGAATTTTTAATTATGAACACAACACCTCACTGTGTAAGAACAAGAGTGGAGAAATGATGAGAATTTATTAATTCTCGCGGGTATTGACTATCAATTCAGATAAATCAATTTTCCATGAAACTTTATAGATAAAGAGAGATAAAAAGTAAAAAATAAAAATTATAACCTCAAAAGCATAAGCAACAGTGTCTATAGCAATCACGTGTTTCCTCGCATAGTTCTGGAGGGCACCAGTCAGGAACGCTTGTGGGAAGTAAAAGCCGGATATCCAAAATACTTTAGGTATACCACCGTCCGCCCAGTTCTGCATAAACTGGACGCGGAGGCACAGATCTTTTACCCATGCGGCTGTTTAATATGAGATTAGTGTTAAAAGGTTTTTTTTAAGAAAACGTAGCGGGATTCGAATGCCATACGTTCTCATCAAGCTACGTCAACATTCGCTATGTTCAAATTATTAAACGGCTTCTAAAAATATTTCCCTATCCTTAGTATGAAATAATAAACTAAAAGACAATAGACAAAAGTCGTCGCGGAGTAGTGGCATAGCGTCTGACTGCCAGCGAAACGGTCGAGGGTTCGATTTCCATTCGGGGAAAATGAATTTCTCGCTACAACAAACAAGGCGCGGTAACAAGACAAAGCGCGGCATTGAGTTCCGCCACTGAACACCCAATGACTCAAAATTAGGCGGAATGGGGTCTTAATATATGCTGGAAATTGCGTGAAGCTATTTTATATATATATATATATATATATATATATATATATATATATATATATATATATATATATATATATATATATATATATATATATATATATATATATATATATATATATATATATATATATATATATATATATATATATATCAGCAAAAAATCAACTGCCGTAATCAAACGTACCAAGCGGTTTCAAAGAAGGATAGGCCCGAGAGCTCCACATATCTGGTACGGCGTTACGAGCGAGACTCCCGGACATGCTCTCTAAGGCCTCCGACATTACCACCAGCCCTTTTAGTGCTTTTTGTAAATCTCTGCAAGTGGAGAACAGAGGAGAAAAAAAAGTGGAGTGTGGAGAGAGAGAAAGAGAGAGAGAGAGAGGGAGAAATTGACGTTATATTGTGCACAGATTCCTTACTGAACGTGTTGGTTGCAAGTTCGAACACTATGAAGAAAGCACATATAATAAGGCAAAGCAGAGAGAAATGAGCATCAAAACACTTTGTTCTCTACTTTCTGCCCGAATTCGAGACATTACGTGGTGAATAGCGGAACCCAACGCAGTACTTGATCTTGTCGAAGCGGGCAAATGAAAGCAATTCATCTACCTAAGTGGATTTCAAACTAGAAGAGGCAGAAGAAGCTACAGAGAGTTTTTCCTGTTTTCTTAATAAACGGCATTGGGTTCTGCCATTTTGTACGCAATATCTCAAATTGGCAGAAAATGTATCATAGACAACACAAGATGTAAAAATCGTAAACATACTTTATCACACACAGATACTTCAATTAGTTTTTAACCTACATTAAAATTACTAAAAAAATATATCAATAATAAGAAAAGTTAACTAACTTTAAGGAGCTCTTAATCACAGCTAGCAATTTGTTATATCGTATCGCCTCCTGTATCAACACTGTGTTGAGTGACTCTTTATAAGAAACTGGATATCTATGAAAAATATATATATATATATATATATATATATATATATATATATATATATATATATATATATATATATATATATATATATATATATATATATATATATATATATACTCGCTCAACGCCGCACTTTGCATTGCTATCAGAGCGAAGAAAATAAAAAAAATTAATTCTTCCCGAGTGGGAATCGAACCCCCGAACCGTCGCGTTCACAGGCAGACGATGTGCCTCTGCACCACGACGGTCCTCATCATGTACTTAATCATCATGTACTTACATTAATATTTATTATTTACACCATCGTGGTGCAGGTTCGATCCCCATTCAGTGGAGTGAAATATGTATAACATGAGATATCTCTGCCGTTTATGTGAAGCTAAAAAAAACACAATCAACTACATAGATTAGAGTGACACATTAAATGTGTCTTTTTCTTTTTATTTATAGAAATTACAGTGTAGGACCCTGTTTTGTTGGTGTTGATTTCGACACCAAAATCCCATTGATATATATATATATATATATATATATATATATATATATGTATATATATATATATATATATATATATATATATATATATATATATATATATATATATATATATATATAAATATATATATATATATATATATATATATATATATATATATATATATATATATATATATATATACATATATATATACATATATATATATATATATATATATATATATATATATATATATATATATATATATATATATATATATATATATATATATATATATATATATACATATATATATATACATATATATATATATATATATATATATATATATATATATATATATATATATATATATATATATATATATATATATTATATATATATATATATATATATATATATATATATATATATATATATATATATATATATATATATGTATAAACTACATATTATTGTTTGGTTAAGCACGCTTCGAAGCGAAAATCATTTTTATAGTTGATAATATTCTATTCAACGAGGAAGGAAGGCTTAAGATTAAATTACATCAAGCACCGACTGTGTTTGCTCCGGGAGAAAAGCTGCACATTAAAGCTCTATACAGATTATAAAATTTGATAAGAAATAGCATACATACGTGGCAGCTATAAAAGCTTGGTCTAACAGAGGCGGTACCACTCCCAATATTTCAATGGCAGCCAGCTCGGTCATTTCCTCGGCAGTAAGACCGCCTTCGCCGCTAACTTCTTTCGGTTGTAAACTACTTAATATATCTGTTGGAAGAATAAATAAGTAAGACAACATAACAACAAACAAAAACACTTGGAAACGTAAAGTTTTAATGTAACAGGATTGGAACCCGCGCCTCTTGTTTAGAACCCCTCAGCCAGTGTGCGAGACATGTGTGTGTCAAACATGGATGCGCCATGTCAAGTTCAATTTGTATGTGGATAGCTGTCTCCAAGGAGTGAAATATAGTGAACGACGAAGACGAAAAAAGGCGAAAGACGAAAAAATCTTGCATTCTGTATGCAAGATTTTTGTGAATGGGAACTTAATATAACAAGTGAGTAAAGTAGTATATCTGGGAAGTAGGTTAAGTAGAGATGGAAGATACGGAATGGACGTGGCATTGCTACCGGTAACAGAATGAACAGTGTCTTAGCTGCATTGTTGGGACGTCGAAATGTCAGTATAGATGCACAATTGGTCGTAAACAATGCAGTTCTGGTGCTATATATATATATATATATATATATATATATATATATATATATATATATATATATATATATATATATATATATATATATATATATATATATATATATATATATATATATATATATATATATATATATATATATATATATATATATATATATATATATGATTTATGTACCACACAGACAATAATACAAAAAAAAATTAAATCATTGTTTTTGGTTTCATACAACAAACAACTTACTTATGCACGACATCGTCTCTGACATCGCGTAACTAATATTGGCGTTGCTATGGAGACCGAAGAGAGACGGATCGTCATTTAGCGGTAGAGTTCGTATGTACTTTGTGTAATCGTCGATTGTAAACGATGGCGGTTGCTGTAATATACATATTTTTTACAGTATATATATATATATATATATATATATATATATATATATATATATATATATATATATATATATATATATATATATATATATATATATATATATATAAGGATAAAATTAATTTCAAACCCAGTAGTATTAAAAGCTTTCGTAAGATAGTGGCGGAGCAGCGGGAGCAAATTACAGTACCCGCTGTTGCGCTTCAGCAATGTAACCGATGTAGTTGCTAAACGACTTGGAAGTCCATTATACAATTTGATGGGGCTTTTTTGAAGAAAGTTGTTGAATTTGTGAAATTTCAATTCAGAAAAATAAAAATTATTATAAAGAATATATTCCATCAACTTTTTTTATTTGTTACGTTCAAATCGGATAACAGGAGAGAACATGTCCGCCTGCCTCTCACAACTTTGAACGTTTGTAACTCCTAAACTAACGAAAACGATATGCTACAAAAATAATTTACGATTGTGTTGAGAGCTCATATCTCTCAGGTCGAAAAATCTCTAAATTAAAATATATCCATAATCAGATCTCACCACTTTACCTACCTGCCCGCTTGGCGTAGAATACTCTATATATATTTTTTTTCCCAGTTTAATAAGACAAAGAGCGGGTAAATACCATCACTCACTCAGTCGAATTAAAGTAAGAAGTGGACAAACAAACGTCATGACACTAACTCTGCCAAATGCAGGATTCAAGCAAGAAAAAAATAGTACTAAGTCATATATTTTCAAAATACAATAGACCAAAATCAATTCAAACCTGTCTATACGCCCCGGTCTCATCGAACACGCATCTATCGTTCAACACGCTGGTAGTGTAGTAGTCGGCTAAGAGACAGAGCAAGCACCGCCTGTCCCAGTCGTCGGTGACACGGCCACCATAGTTTATATGACCCGCTGTGTACGTCAGCATCTGTATTGGAGATGTATTAGCTTTTAGCTATCCCGCATATGGCAGGATAGGCAAAGGGATAGTGTTAAGACACTCCGTTACCCACTTTCCGTTAAATTTTCGAAATATTGCGTCTTAGTGACGGAATTTTAGGCCATGCTATCTTCTTACCAGAGAAAGGAGAAGAAGGAGGAGAACGACGATGGCTCGAGATATATTAAAAAGGTTACATATCAACATGTATATATATATTTAAAAAATATTTTTATTAATTATTTTTTTTAAATAGTTATTTTTCTTTCCTGTCAAATCTATATTGTACTAATATACAAGTAACTCGCAAAGCATACATTTGTATCTAACGACGCTATTGTGACTAAATTGTTTACAAATCAATTTACTTTGTTCTCAATTTTCTGTAAGCTTTAGTCAAGGTCATTTGAATTAAGTTCCACCAATAAACAAACTTTGTCTGAATTAGGACGAAAGTGAAGAGCAAAATGATATGTCTGTACGTTTTTCTATACTTTCACGCCTTATCCCGCAACACGTAGAGAGAACAGAGTGTCAAGACACTGCACTCTTCACTTTCCAGAGTGAAGTAGCCGTGAAAATAGTCCCACAACCATCGCGTTTACAGTTTAAAGTTTCTAATCTAGTTTTAGAACTAAAACTAACACGCAACGGCACTTCTTGATATTCAGTAAGGAACATGTGGAGCTGAGATATGCAGATACGTAAATCTCCATCGGTGAACTCGTATGGGATATTGAAGCCAAGGGGACCAAACTTCCTCCGCTCTATCACAATACCATGGAACAAACTTAAAGAGAAAAGTAGCCACTGTAACAAAATATATTTTATATGTAATGTTTTTTATAGAAGCAGTAATAGATATATGCTTTCTTTATATATCTTTTCTATCCTTAGCGTGGATTAACACTTATATAAAATATTTAATAAAAATAGCATACTCACTTAACAAATGATAGTTCTTTGCAATAATCTTTGGATAGCGGAAATTCGTAAATATCTCCCTACAGAGATGCTAGCAACGTAATAAGTTGTAAGTTGTAAAAACATATAGAAGTTTCGACGCAGCGTGAGGAAGTCGCATGGCTTACTGGTCAGAGTGCTTGCACGTTTTGCATGAGGCGCGGGTTCAAATTCCGCCATGTTAAAATTTTTATATGACAATTAATTATGAGAATTTAATTATTCTTTAAGAAAACAAATCATTCCCTCAGTTAGCATTGAAGCCACAACCTTTGACCTTAGACCTTTGACCTTGCAGTTCGAGGCTGCCGCTGAGCCATGACTCTTAATCTTTTTATATGTGGTATACTATATCTATATCTTTTACCAAAAGTAACAATAATAACTCCTTATGCAATATTCCATGAGAGGTGTTGTCCAAATGGAGACTTATGGGGCCTATTTGAATTAGTTCGTAAACGTTCACCTTAACTGAATCAGAGTCTTCCCAAATTTAAAATAATCCTACAAGCAGCAGGTATACTAAAATCTTCTTTTTATAAAGGTGAAAAAATAATATGAGAAAAGAACATACCTACCTACCTACCTTAGTTTCATTAAGAAGAAAGAATCTTCTTACATAATTTTAAACTGTAACTGTTATTAAAAATTCTCATTCAAATTACTCTTAATTAACGTCACGTCACGAATATTCTAGTAATAAAGTTTAAAGACAGCGAAAACAAACCTTAAAGTTAGGAACTTTGCTATCCGTAGAATTGAAATAATCAAGAAAATCTGGCACTTGATTCATATAAGCTTTGAGTAAGTTCGCCTTTATTCCTCTCGGAGGTTCCACAGTCATTTTGTACCCTTAAATTTGTTATTAATCATTAAGTTACGAAAATTATTAAATATATACATATTAGAGTGTTATTTAGAATCCATATATACAGAGTGTTCAAGAAAACAGCTATATAACTTTATCCGTGTCAAAGAACTTAATTATGCCAATATATATATATATATATATATATATATATATATATATATATATATATATATATATATATATATATATATATATATATATATATATATTTATATATATATATTTAATATTTATTTATTTACCATTCTGTAACAGGGCAACGGGGAAAAACGGTGACGGGGTCGAAGTAAGCCAAAGTCTAAAGTCTTTGTGAACTTGTTCCGGTATAATTTGTTCCACATTCAGCTCCAACGTTGGCATCCAAGATGGAGATAAGTGACAATTCTAGAAAGCAAATATAACAATATAACTTGTATACTATAGTATTGTATGAATAAATGAATAAAATATTAAAACAAAATAAGCTTGGTATTCGAAATTTATTATTATTTATTAATTCAGTAAATATTTGCCATTCTATTTAGAATTATTGTAATTATTTCGTTTATTAATATTTATAAAAGATAACTCGATGGGTATCGTGTTTTTTATACTTCGTCGCTGCTATTTACATCTTATTTATAACATGTTTGTCCTAAGTCCATTAAAAATATTTGAAATTTCAAATTTTGTAGGAACGCAAAATGTTTAAAAAGGTGAGGCAACATTTTTTAAATGAAAAAGAAAATAAAATATACCGATTTGCCTATATTAATAAATAACATCCGTAAAATATATACAAATTAACAGATACCAAAATTCTCTACCTCACCATCGAAAAAAGAAAACAAACGATTCCCTCAAGAAGTCACAAAAACTACTACTATCATACAAATACAAATACATAAAGAAAAAGTTAAACAAACAAAAACAAAAATAAAAACTAACCTGGAAAAAGACCCAATTTCCGAAATCGCAGCCGATTTTCATCATCGCCTCGGCAAGGGG